>CM033470.1:329099397-329113377 GCA_019447015.1 Hymenochirus boettgeri | reverse complement strand
AATAATATATCAGTATGGTATATATCAGTATGGTATAATATATCAGTATGTAATATATCAGTATGGTATATAATATATAGTATAGGTATCATATATCAGTATGGTATATATCAGTATGGTATAATATCTCAGTATGGTAATAATCATTATGGTATAATATATCAGTATGGTATATAATCAGTATGGTATATATCAGTATGGTATAATAAAATATATTATATGGTTTATACTGTATGGTATATATCCATACGGTATAATATATCAGAATGGTATAATATATCCGTATTGTAATATATCATTATGGTATAATATATCAGTATGGTATATATCAGTATGGTTAATATATCAGTATGGATATATTAGTATGGTATATATATCAGTATGGTATATATCAGTATGGTATAAATATATCAGTTAGGGTATATACATTATGGTTAATATATCAGTATGGTATATATCAGTATGGTATAATATATCAGTATGGTATATATCAGTATGGTACAGTATAATTTATCAGTATGTTTATATCAGTATCGTATATCAGTGTGGTATATATCAGTATGGTATACTATATCAGTATGGTATATATATCCATATTGTATATATCAGTATGGTATAATATATCAGTATGGTATATATCATTATGGTATATATATCAGTATGGTATATATCAGTATGTATATATCAGTATGTATAAGTATCGTATGGTATAATATATCTGTATGGTATATCTCTTATGGTATAATATATCAGTATGGTATATATTAGTATGGTATAATATGATCAGTATGGTATATATCAGTATGGTATATATATCAGTATGGTATAATCAGTATGTAAATATCAGTATGTTATATATCATTATGGTATAATATATCAGTATTGTATAAATCAGTATGGTATAATATATCAGTATGGTATATATCAGTATGGTTATATATCATTATGGTATGATATTCGTATGTATAATATATCAGTATGGTATATATCAGTATGGTATAATATATCAGTATGGTTTATATCAGTATGGTATATATTAGTATGGTATAATATATCATTATGGTATATATCAGTAGGTATATATCAGTATGTATATATCGTATGGATATATCATTATGGTATAATATATCAGTATGGTATATATCAGTATGTTATAATAAAAAGTATGGTTTATATCCGTATGGTATATATCCATACGGTATAATATCAGAATGGTATTATATATCCGTTATGTATTATCAGTATGGTATAATATATCAGTATGGTATATATCAGTATGGTATATATATATCAGTATGTATATATTGTATGGTATAATATATCATTAGGTATATATCATTATGGTATAATATATCAGTATGGTATATACAGTATGGTATAATATATCAGTATGGATATATCATATGGTACAGTAATATTTATCAGTATTGTTTATATCAGTATCGTATATCAGTATGGTATATATCATTGGTATACTATATCAGTAGGTATATCAGTATGGTATATATATCAGTAGTGTACATGTATATCTCATATGGTATAATATATCATTATGGTATATATTAGTATGGTATAATATATCAGTATGGTATATATCAGTATGGTATAATATATCAGTATGGTATATATCAGTATGGTATAATATATCAGTATGTATATATCAGTATTTTATATATCAGTATGGTATATATCAGTATGGTATAAATATATCTGTATGTATATCTCAGTATGGATAATATATCAGTATGGTATATATAGTATGGTATAATATATCAGTATGGTATATATCAGTATGGTATAAATATCAGTATGGTATATTAGTATGGTATAAATATAGTATGGTATATTATATCAGTATGGTATAATATATCAGTATGGTATATATAGTAGTATGGTTAATATATCAGAATGATTAATATATCAGTATAGTATATATAGTATGGTATAATATATCAGTATGGTATATATCAGTATGTTATAATATATCAGTATGGTGTAGTCAGTATGGTATAATATATTAGTATGGTATAATATATCGTATGGTATATATCAGTATGGCATAATATATCAGTAGGTGTATGTCATATGGTATAATATATCAGTATGGTATAATATACAGTTTGTTATATATCAGTATGGTATAATATATCAGTATGGTGTATGTCAGTAGGATAATATATCGTATGGTATAATATATCAGTTTGGTATATATCAGTATGTTATAATATATCGTATGGATAATATAATCAGTATGGTATATATCAGTATGTTATAATATATCAGTATGGTATAATATATCAGTATGGTATAAATATCAGTATGTTATAAAATATCAGTATGGTATATCAGTATGTTATAATATATCAGTATGGTATATATCAGTATGATATAGTATTAGTATGGTATAATATATCAGTATGGTATATATCGTATGTTATAATAATTAGTATGGTATAATATATCAGTATGGTATATATCAGTATTTTATAATATATCAGTATGGTATAATATATCAGTATGTATATATAAAACGTAAAAACCTACTTTACTGTTCCTAATTCCGATCGATATTCCGATCTTATGTCGCATAATAAGATTGGGTAAATGTCAATTTCGGATGTACATAAAATCGGCCTAATGTAATCTCTCATGAGACAAAGTCCAATCTATCTAAGAACTGCCTAGCCCATTCTTTAATGCAATCAATTTGAGATGACAAAATGAATGGGTCAGATAGGAACACTCAAGATAAAAATTGCTGTTTGTGAAATGTGGTCTTTAGACATTAGATAGCTATCTCAAATCTATCCAATGTCTGCCGTGTATGGCCAGCTTTAGGCTTTGTGCTTCTATCAATACAACTGTGCAATGATAGCTACACCCCTTTATGCAAATAGTCATGATGTCATAACGGTCATAACTGTCACTAGGTAGAAATAAACTGAAGAATACTAATAGCTGTGCAGCACAGATGGCAGAGTGAAACGATATGCCTTTGCAGCACTACGCCCTGAGTTCGATCCAACTTTCGGCGCAACTGCAATGAGTTTATCTCTACTGTGTTTGCTTGGTTTACTCCGGGCAGTATGGCATATATCAGTATGGTATAATATATCAGTATGGTATATATCAGTATGGTATAATATATCAGTATGGTATATATCAGTATGGTATAATATATCAGTATGGTATAATATATCTGTATGGTATATATCAGTATGGTATAATATATAAGTTCTGTTATATATCGTATGGTAATATATCAGTATGGTATATATCAGTATGGGTACAGTATAATTTCTTATGAATTGTTAATCAGTATCGTATATCAGTGTGGTATATATCAGTTGGTATACTATATCAGTATGGTATTAATGATATCCATATTGTATATATCAGTATGGTTAATATAGTCTGATATATCAGTATGGGTATAATATATCAGTATGGTATATATCAGTATGGTATATATCAGTATGGTATAATAAAATATATTAGTATGGTTTATATCTGTATGGTATATATCCATACGGTATAATATATCAGAATGGTATAATATATCCGTATTGTATATATCAGTATGGTATAATATATCAGTATGGTATATATCAGTATGGTATAATATATCAGTATGGTATATATTAGTATGGTATAATATATCAGTATGGTATATATCAGTATGGTATAATATATCAGTATGGTATATATCATTATGGTATAATATATCAGTTCTGTTATATATCGTATGGTATATATTCAGTATGGTATATATCAGTATGGGTACAGTATAATTTCTTATGAATTGTTAATCAGTATCGTATATCAGTGTGGTATATATCAGTTGGTATACTATATCAGTATGGTATTAATATATCCATATTGTAGTATAGTCCAGTATGGATTAATATCAGTATCGTATATCAGTATGGTATATATCAGTATGGTATACTATATCAGTATGGTATATATCAGTATGGTATAATATATCAGTATGGTATAATATATCTGTATGGTATATCTCAGTATGGTATAATATATCAGTATGGTATATATTAGTATGGTATAATATATCAGTATGGTATATATCACACATTGACCATATTATAATGTCACCATATTCCATCTACAGCAACCCATTCCCAGTATATATAATGCTGCCAATGTCCAGTACACACATTACCCAGTATATTATCTAAATTCCCCTATGTCTAGTACACACATTTCCAGTAATATATAAAATGCCCCAATGCCCGTACACACAATTGCCCAGTAATATATAAATGCCCCAATGTCAGTATACACATTGCCCAGTATATATAAAATGCCGCTAATGTCCTTACACACACATTGCCAGTATATATAAAAGGTAACCAATGTCCAGTACACACATTACCCGTATATTATATAAATGTCCCAATGTCCAGTACACACATTGCCCAGTATATTATATAAAAATGTCCAAGTCCATTACACACATTGCCCAGTATATATATAAAATGCCCCATGTCCATAAACACATTGCCCAGTATATATATAAATGTCCCAATGTCCAGTACACCACTACCCATTATATTATATAAAATGCCCCAATGTCCAGTACCACCTTTCCCAGTATATTATAAAATGCCCCAATGTCCGTACACACATTGCCCAGTATATTATTAAAATGTCCCAATGTCCAGTACACACATTACCCAGATATTATATAAAATGTCCCCAATGTCCAGTACACACATTGCCCAGTATATTATATAAAATGTCCCAATGTCCAGTACACACATTACCCAGTATATTATATAAAATGTCCCCAATGTCCAGTACACAACACATGACCCAGTATATATATAAATGTCCCAATGTCCAGTACACACATTACCCATATATATATAAAATGTCCCAATGTCCAGTACACACACATTACCAGTATATTATATAAATGTCCCAATGTCCAGTACACACTTTGCCCAGTATATTATATAAAATGTCCCAATGTCCAGTACACACATTACCCAGTATATTATATAAAATGTCCCCAATGTCCAGTACACACATTACCCAGTATATTATATAAAATGTCCCCAATGTCCAGTACACACATTACCCAGTACACACATTACCCAGTATATTATATAAAATGTCCCCAATGTCCAGTACACACATTACCCAGTATATTATATAAAATGTCCCAAGTCCAGTACACACATTACCCAGTATATTATATAAAATGTCCCCAATGTCCAGTACACACATTACCCAGTATATTATATAAAATGTCCCCAATGTCCAGTACACACATTACCCATTATTATATAAAATGTCCCCAATGTCCAGTACACACATTACCCAGTATATATATAAAATGTCCCCAATGTCCAGTACACACATTACCCGTATATTATATAAAATGTCCCCAAGTCCATGTACACACATACCCAGTATATTATATAAATGTCCCAATGTCCAGTACACACACTTACCCAGTATATTATATAAATGTCCCCAATTCCATACACCATACCCAGTATATTATAAAATGTCCCATGTCCAGTACACACATTACCCATTATATAATAAAATGTCCCCAATGTCCAGTACACACATTACCCAGTATATTATATAAAATGTCCAATGTCCAGTACACACATTCACCCAGTATATTATATAAAATGTCCCCAATCCAGTACAACACATTACCAGTATATTATATAAAATGTCCCCAATGTCCGTACACACATTACCCAGTATTTATAAAATGTCCCCAATTCATTACACATTACCCATTATATTATTAAAATGTCCCCAATGTCCAGTACACACATTACCCGTTATTAATAAAATGTCCCAATGTCCAGTACACACATTACCCAGTATATTATATAAAATGCCCCCAATGTCCAGTACACACCATTACCCAGTATATTATTAAAATGTCCAATGTCCAGTACCACATGCCCAGTATATTATATAAATGTCCCCAATGTCCAGTACACACATTACCCAGTTATATATAAAAATGTCCCCAATGTCCAGTACCACATTACCCATTATATTATATAAATGTCCCAATGTCCAGTACACCACCACCCAGTATATTATATAAATGTCCCAATGTCCAGTCACACATTCCCATTATATTATATAAAATGCCCCATGTCCTACACACATTGCCCAGTATATATAACTCCCAATCCAGTACCACATTACCCAGTATATTTATAAAATGTCCCAATGTCCAGTACACACATTGCCCAGTATATTATATAAAATGCCCCAATGTCCAGTACACACATTACCCAGTATATTATATAAAATGTCCCCATGTCCAGTAACACACATTACCCAGTATATAATAAAAAAAATGTCCCCAATGTCAGTCCACACATTCCCAGTATATTATTAAAATGTCCCATGTCCAGTACACACATTACCCAGTATATTATATAAAATGTCCCCAATGTCCAGTACACACATTACCCAGTATTATATAAAATGTCCCCAATGTCCAGTACACACATTACCCAGTATATTATTAAAAATGTCCCAATGTCCAGTACACACATTACCCATTATTTATATAAAATGTCCCCAATGTCCATTACACACATTACCCATTATATTATATAAATCCAATGTCCAGTACACACATACCCAGTATATTATATAAAATGTCCCCAAGTCGTACACACATTACCCAGTATATTATATAAATGTCCCCAATGTCCAGTACACACATTACCCAGTATATTATATAATGTCCCCAATGTCCAGATACAACCATTACCAGTATATTAATAAAATGTCCCCAATGTCCAGTACACACATACCCGTATATTATATAAAATGTCCCAATGTCCAGTACACACATTACCCAGTAATTATATAAATGTCCCAATGTCCAGTACACACATTACCCATTAATTATTAATTCCCCAATTCCATACACCATTACCCAGTATATTATATAAAATGTCCCCAATGTCCAGTACACACATACCCATTAATATATAAAATGTCCCCAATGTCCAGTACACACATTACCCAGTATATATATAATGTCCAATGTCCAGTACACACATCACCCAGTATATTATATAAAATGTCCCCAATTCCAGTACAACCATTACCCAGTATATTTATAAATGTCCCAATGTCCAGTACACACATTACCCAGTATATTATATAAAATGTCCCCAATTCCAGTACACACATTACCCAGTATATTAATAAATGTCCCCAATGTCCAGTACACACATTACCCGTATATTATATAAATGTCCCAATGTCCAGTAAACACATTACCACCAGTATATTATATAAATGCCCCAATGTCCAGTACACACATTACCCAGTATATTTATAAAATGTCCATGTCCACTACACACATTCCCAGTATATTATATAAAATGTCCCCAATGTCCAGTACACACATTACCACCCAGTATATTATTAAAATGTCCCCAATGTCCAGTACACCACTTACCCAGTATATTATATAAAATGTCCCAATGTCAGTACACACATTACCCAGTATATTATAAATGTCCCAATGTCCAGTACACACATGCCCAGTATATTATATAAAATGTCCCATGTCCAGTACACACATTGCCCAGTATATTATATAAAATGCCCCAATGTCCAGTACAACACATTCCCAGTATATTATATAAAATGCCCCAATGTCCAGTACACACACATTACCCGTAATTATATAAATGTCCCATGTCCAGTACACACATTGCCCGTATATTTATAAAAATGCCCCATGTCCAGTACACACATTCCCAGTATATTTATAAAAGTCCAATGTCCGTACACACATTACCCATATATTATATAAATGCCCCAATGTCCAGTACACACATTACCCAGTATATTATATAAAATGTCCCAATGTCCATACAACCATTCCCAGTATATTATATAAATGTCCCCAATGTCCAGTACACACACATTACCCAGTATATTATATAAAATGTCCCAAATGTCCAGTACACACATTACCCAGCATATTATATAAAAGTCCCCAATGTCCAGTACACACATTACCCAGTATATTATATAAAATGCCCCAATGTCCGTACCCACACTTACCCAGTATATTATATAAAATGTCCCCAATGTCCAGTACACACATTACCCAGTATATTATTAAAAGGTCCCCATGTCCAGTACACACATTACCCAGTATATTATATAAAATGTCCCCAATGTCCAGTACACACATTCCCCAGTATATTATAAAATGTCCCCATGTCCAGTACACACATTACCCAGTATATTATATAAAATGTCCCCAATGTCCAGTACACACATACCCAGTATTTATATAAAATGCCCCAATTTCCAGTACACACATTACACTATATTATTAAAATGTCCCAAGTCCAGTACAACATTACCCTTATATTATATAAAATGTCAATGTCCATTACCACATTACCCAGTATATTATATAAAATGTCCCCAATCCAGTACACACATTACCCAGTATATTATATAAAATGTCCCAATGTCCAGTACACACATTACCCAGTATATTATAAATGTCCCAATGTCCAGTACACACATTCCCAGTATATTATATAAATGTCCCAATGTCCAGTCACACCATTACCCATTATATTAATAAAATGTCCCCAATGTCCAGACACACATTACCCAGTAATTATATAAAATGTCCCAATGTCCAGTACACACATTCCTAGTATATTATATAAAATGTCCCAATGTCCAGTACACACATACCCAGTAATTATTAAAATGTCCCAATGTCCAGTACACACATTACCACGTATTATATAAAATGTCCCAATTCCAGTACACACATTCCCAGTATATTATATAAATGTCCCAATGTCCAGTACACACATTCCCAGTATTATATAAAATGTCCCAATTCCAGTACACACATTACCCAGTATATATATAAAATGTCCAATGTCCAGTACACCATTACCCAGTATATTATATAAAATGTCCCAATGTCCATAGTCACACATTACCCAGTTATTATATAAAATGTCCCCAATGTCCAGTACACACATTACCCAGTATATTATATAAATGTCCCAATGTCCAGTAACACATTACCCAGTATATTATATAAATGTCCCAATGTCCAGTACACACATTACCCAGTATAAATATAAAATGTCCCAATGTCCAGTACACACATTCCCAGTATATTATATAAATGTCCCAATGTCCAGTACACACATTACCCAGTATATATATAAAATGCCCAATGTCCAGTACACACATTCCCCCAGTATATTATATAATGTCCCCATGTCCAGTACACACATCCCTCCAGTATATTATATAAAATGTCCCAATGTCCAGTACACACATTACCCAGTATATTATATAATGTCCCCAATGTCCAGTACACACATTACCCAGTATATATATAAAATGTCCCAATGTCCAGTACACACATTACCAGTATATTATATAAAATGTCCCCAATGTCCAGTACACACATTACCCAGTATATTATATAAATGTCCCCAATGTACGTACACACATTACCCATTATATTATATAAAATGTCCCAATGTCCATCATACACACTTACCCAGTTTTATATAAAATGTCCCAATGTCCGTACACACTTACCCAGTATATTTATAAAATGTCCCAATGTCCAGTACACACTTACCCAGTATATTATATAAAATGTCCCAATGTCCAGTACACACATTACCCAGTATATTATATAAATGTCCCCAATGTCCAGTACACACATTACCCGTATATTATATAAAATGTCCCCAATGTCCAGTACATCCAACACATTACCCGTATATTTAAAAATGTCCCAATGTCCAGTACCATATTACCAGTATATATGTCCCCAATGTCCAGTAAACATATATGACTAGTATATAATGTCCCCAATGTCCAGTACATCACATTGACCAGTATATTGTCCCCAATGTCCAGTACATACACATTACCATTAATATGCCCCCAATGTCCAGTACAAACACATTGACCAGTATATATGTCCCCAATGTCCAGTACATACACATTGCCAGTATATATGTCCCAATGTCCAGTACATACACATGCCAAGTATATATGTCCCCAATGTCCAGTACATACACATTGACCAGTATATAGTCCCCAATGTCCATTACATACACATTGACCAGTATATATGTCCCAATGTCCATTACATACCATTGCCCATATATATTGTCCCCAATGTCAGTATACCATTGACCATAATATATGTCCCCAATGTCCAGTAAATACACATTGACCAGTATATATTTCCCCAATGTCCAGTAAATCACACATTGACCAGTATATTGTCCCCAATGTCCAGTACATACACATTGACCAATATATATGTCCCCCAATGTCCAGTACATACACATTACCAGTATATATGTCCCAATGTCCAGTAAAATACACATTGACCAGTATAATATGTCCCCAATGTCCAGTACATACACATTGCCAGTATATATGTCCCCAATGTCCATAATACACATTACCAGTATATATTCCCCAATGTCAGTACATACACATTGACCAGTATATATGTCCCCAATGTCCAGTCATACACATTGACCATTATATATGTCCCCAATGTCCAGTACATCACATTGACCAGTATTTATGTCCCAATGTCCAGTAAATACACATTGACCAATTATATGTCCCCAATGTCCAGTACATACACATTGACCAGTATATATGTCCCCAATGTCCAGTACATCCACTTGCCAGTATATATGTCCCCATGTCCAGTACATACACATTGACAATATATATGTCCCCAATGTCCAGTACATACACATTGACCATATATATGTCCCCAATGTTCAGTACAACATACATGGACCAGTATATATGTCCCCTATGTCCAGTACATACACATTGACCAGTATATATGTCCCCAATGTCCTGTACATCACATTGACCAGTATATATGTCCCCAATGTCCAGTACATACACATTGACCAGTATATATGTCCCCAATGTCCAGTACATACACATTGACCAGTATATATGTCCCCAATGTCCAGTACATACACCATTGACCAATATATATGTCCCCAATGTCCAGTACATACACATTGACCAGTATATATGTCCCCAATGTCCAGTACATACACATTGACCAATATATATGTCCCCAATGTCCAGTACATACACATTGACCAATATATAGTCCCCAATGTTCAGTACATACACATTGACCTATAATATGTCCCCTATGTCCAGTACATACACATTGACCAGTATATATGTCCCCAATATCCAGTACATACATATTGACCAGTATATATGTCCCCAATGTCCAGTACATACACATTGACCAGTATATATGTCCCCAATGTCCAGTACATACACATTGACCAGTATATATGTCCCCAATGTCCAGTACATAACCATTGACCATATATATGTCCCAAGGTCCATTACATACACATTGACCAGTATATATGTCCCCAATGTCCAGTACATACACATGACCATATAATGTCCCCAATGTCCAGTACTACACATTGACCATATATATGTCCCCAATGTCATACATACACATTGACCATTATTATGTCCCTATGTCCATACATACACATTGACCAGAATATATGTCCCCAATGTCCAGTACATACACATTGACCGTATTATGTCCCCAATGTCCAGTACATACACATTGACCAGTATATATGTCCCCAATGCCAGTACATACACATTGACCAGTATATATGTCCCCAATGTCCGTACATACACATTGACCCATATATATTCCCCAATGTCCAGTACATACACATTGACCAATATATATGTCCCCAATGTCCAGTACATACACATTGACCAATATATATGTCCCCAATGTCCAGTACATCACATTGACCAATATATATGTCCCCAATGTCCAGTACATACACATTGACCAGTATATATGTCCCCTATGTCCAGTACATACACATTGACCAATATATAGTCCCCAATGTCCGTACATACACATTGACCTATATATGTCCCCAATGTTCAGTACATACACATGACCAGTATATATGTCCCTATGTCCAGTACATACACATTGACCCAGTATATATGTCCCAATGTCCAGTACATACACATTGACCATTATATATGTCCCCAATGTCCAGTACATACACATTGACCAGTATATATGTCCCCAATGTCCAGTACATACCATTGACCAGTAATATATGTCCCCAATGTCCAGTACATACACATTGACCAATATATATGTCCCAATGTCCAGTACTACACATTGACCAGTATATATGTCCCCAATGTCCAGTACATACACATGACCAATATATATGTCCCCAATGTCCATACATACACATTGACCAATATATATGTCCCCATGTCAGTACTACACATTGACCAGTAATATGTCCCTATGTCCTACATACACATTGACTATATTATGTCCCCAATGTCCAGTACATACACATTGACCAGTAATAGTCCCAATGTCCAGTACATACACATTGACCAGTATATTGTCCCCAATGTCCAGAACATACACATTGACCAGTATATATGTCCCAATGTCCAGTACATACACTTGACCAGTATATATGTCCCCAATGTCCAGTACATACACATTGACCAGTATATATGTCCCAATGTCCAGTACATACACTTGACCAATATATATGTCCCCAATGTCCAGTACATACACATTACCATATTGCCCCATGTCCAGTACATACACATGACCAGTATATATGTCCCCAATGTCAGTTACATCACATTGACCACCCTACCCCTTTACAACCCCTGACCCCAAGCAAGTTGGCAAAATCAATATTATTTCACTCATTGTTTGAAGATTTAACACAATGTGGCGTGCTGCTGGTGTGCTGTATTGGCTCAGCTCTGACTGCTCCTCCTTCCTACGTCCTCCATCCCACGCGTCCTGAATAAAAAGGAGGAGAAAAGAGGAGGGCTTGCAAGTAGTTGCTGTTGCAGGTGAGGTCCATCCCATTCCCATTGGTGCATCATGCGCACCGCGCCGGATGGACTTACAAATTGATGTCACGACGCAGGCGTACGTTGTGACATCACTGCGCGGACGTATGTCATGACGTCACAGACTCACGGTCATATCGTACCGGGGGCCCGATATGCCGCGTTCGCAGCAGGCTGCAAAAAAATCTTAAACATGGATAGCGCTGAGCATGATAGCTCCGGCCACCGGGCCCCACTCATTAGCATGTGCGGTTTCCTCTCCGGGCCCCAGAAGCCTCTCGGGCCTGGTACAAAATTATCACCTGTACCCCCCTGATGGCGGCCCTGCAGTCATTTACAGTAAGTTACCACTGTTAGTTTAGCTGTAAATCACTCGGACTTTTCGAACTATCACTCCCCCATAGACTTGAATGTGTCTGAATTCAAACTTTCCAACTTTCTCTGAAGTTGGAAAGTTTGAAAACGGACAGAACTTTCTATAGTTCGCATCTCTAGTGGCTATCTGTAGTTTGGGACTCCTTCTCCTAAGCCTTGGAGATCATGAAGAAATACTCATAGGTTGTAAGTGTCAAAGAAAACAAATTGCGTTATGCGAGCAAGCATACGAATCTGTTTTCAGCAAACACCAATCTACAGTGCCTGGGAATGTTCAGACCGATATGTCACAAGCAATGCAATTGTAATGGAGAAACCGGAGTGCCCGGAGTAAACCCAAGCAAACACAGTAGAGATAAACTCCATTGCATTTGCGCCGAAAGTTGGATCCGAACTCAGGGCGTAGTGCTGCAAAGGCATCATCGCTTTCACTCTGCCATCTGTGCGCACAGCTATTAGTATTCTTCAGTTTTATTTCTACCTAGTGACAGTTATGACCGTTATGACATCATGACTATTTGCATAAAGGGTTGGTAGCTATCATTGCACGTTTGTATTGATAGAAGCACAAAGCCTAAAGCTGGCCATACCAGGCAGACATTGGATAGATTTGAGATAGCGATCTCATCA
>CM033470.1:329039520-329099281 GCA_019447015.1 Hymenochirus boettgeri | reverse complement strand
CCACTCCGGTTTCTCCCATTACAATTGCATTGCTTGTGACATATCGGTCTGAACATCCCAGGCACGTGTAGATTGGTGTTTTGCTAAAACAGATTGTAATGCTTGCTCGCATAACGCAATTTGTTTCTTTGACACTTACAACCTATGAGATTTCTTATGATCTCCAAGCTTTAGGAGAAGGGAGTCCAAACTACAGATAGCCACTAGAGATGGCGAACTATAGAAAGTTCTGTCCGTTTTCAAATTCCAACTTCACGAGGAAGTTGGAAAGTTTGAATTCAGACACATTCAAGTATGGGGAGTGATAGTTCGAAAAGCCGAGTGATTACAGCAACTAACAGTGGTAACTTACTGTAAATGACTGCAGGGCCGCCATCAGGGGGGTACAAGTGATAATTTTGTACTGGGCGCCGAGAGGCTTCTGGGGGCCGACGTAAGGAAACCGCACATGCTAATGAGTGGGGCCGGTGGCCGGAGCTATCATGCTCAGCGCATCCATGTTTAGATTTTTTGCAGCCTGCGCGCGAACGCGGCATATCGGGCCCCCCCGGTACGATATGACCGTGGTCTGTGACGTCATGACATACGGTCCGCGCAGTGATGTCACAACGTACGCCTGCGTCGTCGACATAATTTGAAGTCCATCCGCGCGGGTGCGCATGATGCACCAATGGGAATGGGTGGACCTCCACCTGCAACAGCAACACTTGCAAGCCCTCCTCTTTTCTCCTCCTTTTTATTCAGGACGCGTGGGATGGAGGACGTAGGAAGGAGGAGCAGTCAGGCCTGAGCCAATACAGCCCCACCAGACAGCCACAGCCACATTGTGTTTAAATCTCAAAAATGAGTGAAATATTATATTGATTTTGCCAACTTGTTGGGGCATGGTTGTAAAGGGGGAGGGTGGTCAATGTGTAGACTGGACATTGGGGACTAGATACTGGTCAATGTGTATTGTACTGGACATGTGGTACTATATATTGGTCAATGTGTATGTACGGACATGGGCATAGGTCATGGTATGTACTGAATTGGGGACATTACCATTGATGTATGGATGGGGATTATATGCATTTGGACATTGGGGACATATATACTGGTCATGTGTATGTTCTGGACATGGGGACATTATACTGGTCATTGTATTACTGGACATTGGGGACATATATACTGTCAAGTATGTACTGGACATTGGGGACTATATAATAGTCAATGTGTATGTACTGGCATAGGGGACATATATACTGGTCAATGTGTATGTACTGAACATTGGGGACATATATATTGGCATGTATACTGGACATTGGGACTAATATTGTCATGTGTATGTACTGGACATTGGGGACATATATACTGGTCAATGTGTATGTACTGGACATTGGGGACATATTATATTGGTCAATGTGTATTTACTGGAATATGGTGGACATTATACTGGTCAATGTGTATGTCTGGACATGGGGACATATATACTGTCAATGTGTATTATGGACTGGGGACATATTATACTGGTCAATGGTATTACTGGACATTGGGGACATAATATACTGGTCAATGTGTATGTAATGGACATACTGGGAATATATACTGGTCAATGTGTATGTATACTGACATTGGGGACATATATATTGGTCAATGTGTATGTAATGGACAATTGGGGACATATATATTGGTCAATGTGATGTACTGGACATTGGGGACATAATACTGGTCATGTGTATGTACTGGCCTTGGGGACATATATATTGGCAATGTGTATGTACTGGACATGTGGGGACATATAATTGGTCAATGTGTATGTACTGGACATTGGGGACATATATACTGGTCAATGTGTAGGTGACTGGACATTGGGGACATATATATGGTGGTCAATGTGTATGTACTGGACATTGGGGACATATATAACTGGTCAATGGTATGTACTGGACATTGGGGACATATATACTGGTCAATGTGTATAGTACTGGACAGTGGGGACAATATACTGGTCAATGTGTACTGGACATGGGACATGTCATATTCTGGTCAATGTGATGCTACTTGACATGGGGACATATATACTGGTCAATGTGTGTACTGACATTGGGGACATATATTGGTTCAATGTGTATGTATGGACATGGGGATACCATTTTATATATTGGTCAATGTGTATGTACTGGACATTGGGGACATATATACTGGTCAATGTGTATGTACTGGACATTGGGGACATATATACTGGTCCATGTGTAATGTACTGGACATTGGGACATATTATACTGGTCAATGTATGTATGCGGACATTGGGGACATATCATCTGGTCAATGTGTATGTTACTGGACATGGGACATATATTAATGGTCAATATGTATGTACTGGATCATGGGGACATATATACTGGTCAAGTGTATGTACTGGACTGGGGACATATATACGGCTCAATGTGTATGTTGACATTGGGGACAACTATAATTGTCATGTGTTGGTTGGACATGGGGATATATATGGTCATGTGTATGTACTGGACATGGGGACATATATACTGGTCAATGGTATGTACTGGACATTGGGGACATATATATTGGTCAATGTGTATTTACTGGACATTGGGGATATATAACTGGTCAATGTGTAGTACTGGACATTGGGACCATATATACTGGTCAATGTGTATGTACTGGAACATTGGGGACATATATACTGGTCAATGGTGTATGTACAGGACATTGGGGACATATAACTGGTCAATGTGGATGTACTGGACTGGGGACATATATTACTGGTCAATGTGTATGACTGAACATTGGGGACATATATATTGGTCAATGTGTATGTACTGGGACATTGGGGACATATATATTGGTCAATGTGTATGTACTGGACATTGGGGACATTATACGGCATGTGTATGTATGGACATTGGGGACATATATACTGGTCAATGTGTATGTACTGGACATGGGACATATATATGGTCAAAGTGTATGTACTGGACATTGGGACATATATAATGGTCAATGTGTAGTACTGGACATTGGGGACATATAACTGGTCAAGTGTAGTACTGGACTGGGGACATATATACTGGTCAATGTGTATGTACTGAACATTGGGGACATATATATTGGTCAATGTGTATGTACTGGACATTGGGGACAATATACTGGTCAATGTGGTATGTACTGGACATGGGGACATATATACTGGGTCAATGGGTATTTACTGGACATTGGGGACATATATACTGGTAATGTGTTGTACTGGACATTGGGGACATATATATTGGTCAATGTGTATGTACTGGACATTGGGGACTATATATGGGCATGTGTATTACGGACATTGGGGATATATACTGGTCAATGTGTATTTATGGACATGGGGACAATATACTGGTCAATGTATGTACTGAACATTGGGGACTTAACGGGCAATGTGTATGTACTGACATTGGGGACATATACTGGTCAATGTGTATCTGGACATGGGGACGTTATACTGGTCAATGGTATCTGGACATGGGACATATATACTGGTCAATGTGTAGTACTGGATTGGGGACATATATACTGGTCCAATGTGTATGTACTGGAAATTGGGGACATATATACTGGTCAATGTGTTGTACTGGACATTGGGGGCAATATATACTGGTCAAGTGTTATGTACTGGACATTGGGGACATTATATGGTCAAGTGTATGTACTGGACATTGGGGACAATATCACTAGTCATATATGTACTGGACATTGGGGAATATATAACTGCGTAAGATATGTACTGGAATTGGGGACATTTATATAATATACTGGGTAATGGTGTACTGGACATTTGGGACATTTTATATATATACTGGGTAATGTGTGTACTGGACATTGGGGACATTATTAAATACTGGGTAATGTGTTGTACTGGACATGGGGACTTTATATAATATACTGGTAATGTGTGTACTGGACATTGGGACATTTTATTAATATACTGGCGAAGTGTTGTACTGGACATTGGGACATTTTATATAATATTACTGGGTAAATGTGTTGTACTGGACCTTGGGACATTTATATAATATACTGGGTAATGTGTGTACGTACATTGGGGGCATGGACATTTATTAATAGTACTGGGTAATGTGTGTACTGGACATGGGGACAATTTAGATAATATACTGGGTAATGTGTTGTACTGGACATTGGGGACATTTTAATAATATAACTGGGTAATTGTGTATGTACTGGCATTGGGGACATTTATATAATATACTGGGTAATGTGTGTACTGGACATGGGGACATTTTTATATAATATACTGGGTAATGTGTGTACTGGGACATGGGGACATTTATATAATATACTGGGTAATGTGGTGTTACTGGACATTGGGACATTTATATATATACTGGGTAATGTGTGTACTGGACATTGGGACATTTTATATAATATACTGGGTAATGTGTGTACTGGACATTGGGACATATTATTAAATTATATGGGTAATGTGTGTGTAAACTGGACATTGGGGACATTTATATAATATACTGGGTAATGTGTGTACTGGACATTGGGGACATTTATATAAATACTGGGTAATTGTGTTGTACTGGACATTGGGGACATTTTATATAATATACTGGGTAATGTGGTACTGGAATTGGGACATTTTGATAGAATACGGGGGTAATGGTGTACTGGAATTGAGACATTTATATAATATACTGGGTAATGTGTGTGTACTGGACATTGGGACATTTATATAATATACTGGGTAATGTGTGTACTGGGATTGGGAAATTTTATATTAATATACTGGGCATGTGGTACTGGACATTGGGGACATTTATTAATGTAAGAGGGTTTTACAATGGGTGTGTGTACTGGACATTGGGACATTTTATATAATGTACTGGGGTAATGTGTTGCGTGACTGACATTGGCGGACATTGTTATGTCACTAATATATAGGTAATGTTGTGTTGTACTGGACATTGGGACATTTTATATATGTACTGGGAATGTGTGTACTGGAATTGGGAACATTTTTATAAATACTGGGTATGGTGTACTGGACATGGGACCCAGTTTATATAACCTACTCCTGACCGCACCCTGTGGGTAATGGTGTACTGGACAATTGGGACATTTTATATATATACGGTCTGGTAATGTGTGTACTGACATGGGGACATTTTATATAATTATGACTGGCTAATGTGTGTACTTGGACTATTGGGGACATTTTATATAATATAAGGTAATGTGTGTACTGACTTGGACATTTATATAATATACTGGGTAATGTGTGGTTAAACGGCAGGATTTGGGGACATTTATATACCTATAATGGGTAATGTGTGTACTGGACATTGGGACATTTAAAAATACGGGTAATGTGTGTACTGGACATTGGGGACACTTTATATACATCTACTGGGTAATGGTGTACTGGACATTGGGGACATTGTATATAATTACTGGGGTAATGTGGTACTGGACTTTGGGACATTTTATATATAGATACTGGGGTAATGTGTGTACGGAACATTGGGACATTTATATAATATACTGGGTAATTGTGTGTACTGGAACATTGGGGCACCATTTTATTATTAATATACTGGGTAATGTGTGTACTGGGACATTGGGGACATTTTATATAATAGTACTGGGGTAATGTGGTGTGTAATGGACATTGGGACATTTTATATAATATACTGGGTAATGTGTGTACTGGACATGGGACATTATATAATATACGGTGGTAAGTGTGTGTCTGGACATTGGGACATTTATATATATATTACTGGGTAATGGGTGTAGCTGGACATTGGGACATTTATATAATATACTGGGTAAGTGTTGTAACTGGGGACATTGGATGGGGACATGTATATAATATACTGGTAAGTGTGTATGGACCTTGGGGACATTTATATAATATACTGGGTAATGTGGTGTACTGGACATTGGGGCATTTTAATAATATACTGGGGAATGTTTGTGTACGGACATTGGGACATTTTATATAAATACTGGGTAATGTGTTGTACTGGACATTGGGGCCATTTTATAGTATATACTGGGACTGTGTGTACTGGACATTGGGGCATTTATATAAAACTGGGAATGTGTGTATGGACATTGGGACATTTTTAATATATGGGCAATGTTGTGTACTGGACATTGGGGACATTTTAATATATACTGGGTAATGTTTACTGGATGGACATTTATAATATACGGGTAAGTGTGCTACTGGACATTGGGGACATTTTATATAATATACTGGTAATGTGGGTACTGACATTGGGACATTTTATATAATATACATTGGGTAATGTGAGTACTGGGACATTGGACATTTTAAATAATATACTGGGTAATGTGTGTACTTGGACATTGGGGTCATTTTATTATAATATATGGGAATGTGTGACTGGACTTGGGGACATTTTATATAATATACATGGGTAATGTGTTGTACTGGACATTTGGGACATTTTATGTATATACTGGGTCATGGTTTTGTACTGGAATTGGGACATTTTATATTAATATACGGGGTAAGGTGTGTACTGGACATTGGGACATTATATAATATAGGGTAATGTGTGTACTGGATATTGGGGACATTTTAAATATACGGTGAGGTTTTGTATGGACATTGAGACATTTTATATAATATACTGGGGTAATGTGTGTGTTACTGGCATTGGGGACATTTTATATAATATAATGGGTAAGTGTGTTACTGGACATTGGGGACATTTATATAATATACTGGGTAATGTGTTGTAAATGGATATTGGGGACATTTATTATAATATACTGGGAATGTGTGTACTGGACATTGGGACATTTTTATAATATACTGGGTAATGTGTGTTACTGGGACTTGGGACATTTATATAATAACTGGGGTAAGTGTGTACTGGACATTGGGGACATTTTATATAATATGGGGTAATGTGGTCTGGGGACATTGGGGACATTTTATATAATATACGGGGTAATGTGTGTCACTGGACATTGGGGACATTTTTATATAATATACTGGGTAATGTGGTTGGCTACTGGACTTGGGGACTTTTATATAATATACTGGGTAATGTGTGTACTGGACATTGTGGACATTTTATATCAATATACTGGGTAATGTGTGTACTGGACATTGGACATTTATTATAATATACTGGGTTAATGTGTGTACTGGAATTGGGAAATTTTATAACTACTGGGGTAATGTGTTGTACTGGACATTGGGGACATTTCTAATAATATATGGGTAATGTGTGTACGGGACATTGGGGACATTTTATATAATATACTGGGTAATGGTTGTACTGGACATTGGGACATTTCTAATATATACTGGGTAATGTGTTGTACTGGACATTGGGGAAATTTTATACAATTACTGGGTAATGTGTGTAATGGACATTGGGACATTTATATATATACTGGGGTAATGTGTGTACTGGACATTGGGGCATTTAATAAATACTGGGATGTGTGTACTGACATTAGGGATTTATATAATATACTGGGCAATGTGTGTGTACTGGACTTGGGACATTTTATATTAATATACTGATGTGTTGTATGGACATTGGGCATTTTATATAACTATACTGGATGCAATGTGTGTGTACTGGGACCATTGGGGACATTTTATATAATATACTGGGTAATGTGTGTACTGGACATGGGACATTTTATATAATATACGGGTAAGGTAATGTGTGTACTGGACATTGGGGACATTTTTATAATATACTGGGTAATGTGTGTACTGGACATTGGGGACATTTTATATAATATACTGGGCAATGTTGAGTACTGGACATTGAGACATTTATATGTAATATATGGGTTAATGTGATGTACTGGACATTGGGAGGTCATTTATATAATATACTGGGTAATGTGATTGGTATGAACATTGGGGACATTTTATTTAATATACTGGGTAATGTGTTGTACGGACATTGGGGACCATTTTATAAGTAATATTACTGGGTAATGTGTGTACTGGATATTGGGGACATTTTTATAATATACTGGGTAATGTGTGTACTGGACATTGGGACATTTTATATAATATACTTGGTAATGTGTCGTACTGGATATGGGGACATTTTATATAATATATGGGTGATGTGTGTACTGGACATTGAGACCTTTTATATAAATACTGGGTAATGTTGTACTGGACATGGGGAACAGTTTATATAATATAATGGGTAATGTGTGTACTGGACATTGGGACATTTTATATAATATACTGGGTAATGTGTGTAATGGATATTGGGGACATTTTATATAATATACGGGGTAAGTGTGTGTACTGGACATTGGGACATTTTATATATATAATGGGGTATGTTGTGTACTGGACTTGGGACATTTTTATAATATACTGGGTAATGTGTTGTACTGGACATTGGGGACATTTTATATAATATACTGGGTAATGTGTGTTCTGGACATGGGGACATTTTATATAATATATGGGGTAATGTGTGTACTGGACATTGGGGACATTTTTATATAATATACTGGGTTGTAATGGTGTACTGGACTTTGGGGACATGTTTATAATACTGGGGATGTGTGTACTGGACATTGGGACATTTTATATAATATTGGGTAATGTGTGTACTGGACATTGGGGCCATTTGTATATATATACTGGGTATGTGTTGTACTGGACATTGGGACATTTATATAATATACTGGGGTTATGTGTGTACTGGACATGGGGAAATTTTATATAATATACTGGGTAATGTGTGTACTGGACATTGGGGACAATTTATATAATATACTGGGTAATGTGTGTATGGACATGGGGACATTTTATATAATATACTGGGTAAGGTGTGTACTGGACATTGGGACATTTTATATAATTATACTGGGTAATGTGTGTACTGGACATTGGGGACATTTTATAAATATAGGGGGTAATGGGTGTACTGGACATTGGGACATTTTAATAAATACTTGGTAATGTGTGTACTGGACTTGGGGACATTTTATATATATCGGGTAATGTGTGTACTGGACATTGGGACATTTTATATAATATACTGGGCAATGTGTGTGTACTGGACATTGGGGGCATTTTATACTAATATACTGGGTAATGTTGTGTACTGGACATTGGGACATTTATATAATTACTGGGCAATGTGTGTGTACTGGACATTGGGGGCATTTTATATAATATACTCGGGAATGTTGTGTACTGGACATTGGGAATTTATATAATATATGGGTAATGTTGTTGTACTGGACATTGAGGACATTTTATATATAACTGGGCAATGGGGGTACGGGACATTGGGGCATTTTATATAATATACTGGGCAATTGTGGTACTGGAAATTGGGACATTTATATAATATAAGGGCAATGTGTGTGTACTGGACATTGGGACATTTTATATAATATACTGGGTAATGTGTTGTACTGGACATGGTTACATTTTATATATACTGGTCAATGTGTTGTACTGGACATTAGGGCATTTTGTATATATACTGGGCAATGTGTAACTGGGAATTGGGGCATTTTATATATATACTGGGCATGTGTGTGTACTGGGCATTGGGGCTTTTATATATACTTGGTAATGTGTTTCTCTGTGTTACTAGGGACCATAGGGGACATTTTAATATAATGGGTAAGGTGTGTAATGGACATTGGCAGCATTTTTATATAATATACTGGGAATGGTGTGTACGGACATTGGTGACATTTTATATATATGGTCAATGTGTGTACTGGAAACATTGGGTTATTTATGATATACTGGGCAATGTGTGTACTGGACATTGGGAATTTTATATAATATACTGGGCAATGTGTGTACTGGACATTGGGGCATTTTATATATTACTGGGCAATGGGTGTACTCGACCTTGGGACATTTTATATAACATACTGGGTAAGTGTGTACTGGAAATTGGGACATTTTTATAATATACTGGGGATAATGTGTGTACTGGACATTGGGGAATTTTATATAATATACTGGGCAATGTGTGACTGGACATTTGGGACATTTTATATATACTGGGTAAGTGTTACTGGACATTGGAGCATTTTTATATATACTGGGCAATGTGGTTACTGGACTGGAGGGATTTGATATATACTGGGCATGTGTTTGTACTAGACATTGGGGACATTTTATATAATATTCTGGTCAATGTGTGTACTGGGCATTGCGGGCATTTATATAATATACTAGGCCAATGTGTGTACTAGACAATTGGGGACATTTATATATAGGGGTAATGTGTGTACTGGACATTGGGGCATTTTATATATACGGGGAATGTTGTGGTACTGGAAATTGGGACATGTTATAATATACTGGGTAATGTTGTGTACTGGACATTGGCGGCATTTATATAATATACTGGGGATGGTGTGTACTGGACATTGGCTTAATTTATATATACTGGTCAATGTTGTACTGGACCATTAGGGATATTTTATATATACTGGTCAATGTGTGTAATGGACATGGGGACATCTTATATCTTAGATAATTATGGGCAATGTGTGTACTGGACATTGGGAGTTTTATATTATACGGACATGTGGTACTCGACATTGGGGACATTTCATATAATATACTGGGGAATGTGTGTACTGGACATTGGACATTTTATTATAATAACTGGGTAATGGGTGTAAGGACATTGGGGACATTTATATATACTGGCAAGGTGTGTACTGGCATGGAGCATTTTATATATACTGGGCAATGTGTGTACTGGACATTGGGGCATTTTAATATATACTGGGCAATGTGTTGTACTGGACATTGGGGACATTTTATATAATATATATGGGCAATGTGTGTACTGGGCATTGGGGCATTTTATAATAATTACTGGGCAATGTGGTGTACTAGACATTGGGGACATTTATATATACTGGGTAATGTGTTGTATGGACATTGGGGGAATTTTATATATACGTGGGAAATGTGTGTACTAGACATTGGGGACATTTAGATATATATACTGGGTAATGTGTGTATGGAATTGGCGGCAATTTTATCATAATATAACTGGGGAATGGTGTGTATGGACATTGGTTACATTTATATTATGGTCAAGTGTGTTGTACTGGACATTAGGGTATTTTATATATACTGGGCAATGTGTGTACTGGACATTGGGGAAATTTTATATAATATACTGGGCAATGTGTTGTACTGGACATTGGGGATTTTATATATACTGGGCAAGTGTTGTGTACTGGGATTGGAGCATTTTATATAATATACTGGGCATGTGTTGTACTGGACATTGGGGTAGTTTATTATATACTGGGCCAATGGTGTACTGGACATTGGGGCATTTATATAATATACTGGGCAAAGTTGTGCTACTAGACTTGGGGACATTTTATATATACTGGGATAATGTGTGTACTGGCATTGGGGCATTTTATAGATATACTGGGAAATGTGTGTACTAGACATTGGGGACTTTTAGATTAAATTATGGGAATGTGTGTACGGAATTGGTGGCATTTTAATAATATACTGGGGATGTGTGTACGGACATTGGTACATTTTATATACTGGTCAATGTGGGTATGTACTGGAACATTAGGGTATTTTATATATACTGGGCAATTGTGTACTGGACATTGGGGACATTTATATAATATACGGCATGTGTTTGTACTGGACATTGGGGCATTTTAAATATACTGGGCATGTGTGTCTCGACATTGGGACATTTTATATATATACTGGGTAATTGTGTGGAATGGACATTGGGGACAAGGTTATATTATATACTGGCATAATGTGTGTATGGACATTGGGGACATTTTATAAATATACTGGGCAATGGGTACTAGGACATTGGGGACATTTTAATAATATACTGGCCAGTGTGTGTACTGGACATTGGGACATTATATAATACTGGTCATGGTTGTCTACGGACTTTGGGTTTTTATATATACTGGGCAATGTGGTACTGGACATTGGGCATTTTATATAACTGGGAATGTGTGTATGGACATTGGGGCATTTTATAATATACTGGGCAATGTCTGTGTACTGGAACATTGGGGACATGTTAATAATATACTGGAAATGGTTTGTACTGGGACATGGCGAATTTATATAATATACTGGGCATGTGTTGTACTGGATTGGGGGACATTTTTTATATTAAATACTGAGGATGGTACTGGACATTGGGAATTTATATAATATACTGGGCATGGACTGTGTACTAGACATTGGGACATTTTATATAATATAATGGGCAAATGTGAGGTACGGGAAAGGGACATTTTATATAATATTGGGCATGGTGTGGGTACTGGTACATTGGAGGACATTATATGTATAATACGGGCTAATGTGTGTACTGGACATGGGGACATTTTATTAATATACTGGGCAATGTGTGTACTGGGACATTGCGGACAATTTTATTAATAAATATGGGCAATGTGTGTACTGGACCATTGGGGACATTTTATATAAATACTGGGTAATGTGTGATGGACATTGGGACATTTTATATAATATACTGGGCAATGTGTGTACTGGACATTGGGGACATTTATATAATATACTGGGAAATTGTGGTACTGGACATTGGACATTTTATATAATATACTGGATGTGTGTACTGGAAATTGGGACATTTATATAAATATGGGGAAGGTGTGTTTGTACTGGACTTGGATTTATAACATAGGTAATGTGTGTACGGGACATTGGGATTATATAATATACTGGCGAATGTGTTGTACTGGACATTGGGACATTTTATATAATATAACTGGGCAAGTGTGATAGGACATTGGGGCAATTTTAATATTAACTGGGAATGTGTGTACCTGGACATTGGGACATTTATCTAACATACTGTGTGCAATTGTGTTTACGGGACATTGGGAGAATTTTATTAATATACTGGGAATGGGTGTACCGGACATTGGGGGACATTTTAGTATAATATACTGGGCATAGTGGTACTGGACATGGGACATTTATATATAATATACTGCTACATCTAGTCCAATCTTTATACCCTACCATAAAAAATCTGTCTAACAGTTACATTAGTAACATAGTTATGGAGGTTGGATAAACACATATGTCCATCTAGCCACAACTTTATACCCTACCATACTGTCTGTATAACAATTACATAGTAACATAGTTTCTGAGGTTGTATAAAGAATATGTCATCTACTCAACCTTATACCTACCCATATGTCTGTATAACAGTTACATAGTAAAAGTATTGGGGGGTTGGCTATAGACATGCCCCATCTAGTCCAACCTTTATACCCTACCATAATGTCTGATAAAACAGTTATATGTAACATAAGTACATCGGAGGTTGGTATTAAACGAACTACGCATTTAGTAACAAACTTTATACCCTTACCCATAATGTCTGTATAAAGTTACTTAGTACATGTAGGAGGTTGTATATATAAGGACATATGTCCATTAGTCCAAACGTTTACCCTTCCATTAATGTCATTCTAATAGTTAATATTACCATAGTATTGGAGCATTGTATAAAGACATACGTCCATGTAGTCCAAACCTTTAACCCTACCATACTGTCTGTAGACAGTACATTTAAAGTACATAAGTATGGGGGTTGTATCAAGACATGCATCCATCTAGTCCAAAAAAAACCCCCCCTCCTTTATACCTACCCATAAGTTGTATGACAGTACATAGAACATAGTAGTGGAGGTTGTATAATGACATACATCCTCCGTCTAGTCCAACCCTTTATACCCTTACCATAGTTGTATAAAATTTACATAGTAATATAGTATTGTAGGTTGTATAAAAGACAACATCCATCTAGTCCAATTTTTACCCTACTCATAATGTTTGTGATCACAGTTACATAGTAACCATAGTATTGGAGATAGGTTTTTTGAAGGATTGGAGGTTGGATAAAGACATACGTCCATCTAGGTCCAACCTTTATACCCTACCCATAATGTCTGTATAACAGTTACATAGTACAAGTAGGGGATGTTTGTATAAAGATATAGGTCCATCTAGTCCAACCTTTATTACCCTACCCATAATGTCTGTCTAACCGTTACATGGTTACCTAGTTATGGCGGTTGTATAACCACATATGTCCAGCTAGCCCAACCTTGTATACCCAAACCATAATTAGTTATGTATAACAATTACATAGTAACATGTAGTTTTTGGAGGTTGTATAAAGACATTTGACCTCCATCTAGTCAAACCTTTTTATACCCTGCCCCATATGTTTGTATCCAATTACATAGTACATAGTTTTGGGAGGTTTTGTTATTAAAAGACTTACGTCCATTTAGTACAGAAACTTTATACCCTACCCATAAGTCTTTAACAGTTACATAGTAAATAGTATTGGAGGTTGTATAATGACAATGTCCTTAGTTCACAAACTTATACACCTCCCATCAATGTCTATCTAATAGTTACATAATTACCATAGTATGGAATAGATTGTATAAAGACATACGTCCATCTAGTCCAACCTTTATACCCTACCCATAATGTCTGTATGACATCATAGTAACATAGTATTGGGGGTTGTTATTAAAGACATGCCCCATCCATTTATCCAACATTTATACCCTACCCATAAGTCTGTATGACAGTAATTAACATAGTATTGGATGTTGTATAATGGACATTACACCGTCTAGCCCACCCTTTATACCCTACCCATAATGTCTGTTATAACAATTACATAGTACTTATAGTATTGGCGTTGTATAAGACATACATCCATCTAGTTCCAACCTTTATACCCTACTCATAATGTTTGTATACACAGTGACATATAACCTAGTATTGGAGGTGTATACAAGACATACGTCCATCTAGTCTAACCTTTATACTCTACCCATAATGTCTGTCTAACAGTTACAAGTAAATCGTTCTGGACGGTTGTTATAAACACCTCATCCCTCTAGCCCAACCTTGCTACCCCTCCCATAATGTCTGTATAGCAATTCATAGTAACTAGGTATTGGAGGTTGTATAAAGACAGACCATTCTAGTCAAACCTTTATACCATTCCCCATAATGTTTGTTATAACAGTTACATAGTAATAATTAGTATCTGGAGGTTTATATAAGACATACGTCCCATCTCGTCCAACCTTTATACCCCTAACTTCATAATGTTGTCTAACAGTTACATCGAACATAGTATTGGATGTTGTTAAAGATTAATAGTCACTAGTCCAACCTCTATACCCTACCAATAATGTCTGTCTAACAGTTACTAGTTCTAACATAGTATGGAGGTTGTATAAACAATAAATCATCTAGTCCAACTTTATACCCTGCCATAATGTTTGATAACAATTACATAGGAACTAGTTTGGAGGTTGTATAAAGAATTACGTCCATTGAGTACAAACTTTATTACCTACCAATAAATGTCTGTTAACACGTACACTCAAAGTAACATCGTAGTGAGGTTGTATAAGGACATTATGTCCATCTAGTCCAAACTTTTGTACCCTTCCCATAATGTCTATCTATAGTTAACATTTTTACCATTAGTATTGGCGATTGTATAAAGACGTTACGGTCCATCTGTCAAACCTTGATACCCTACCATAAGGTCTGTATGACAGTTACATAGTAACATAGTATTGGGGCTTGTATAAAGACATGCCTACATCTAGGCCAACCTTATACCCTACCATAATGTTGTATGACAGTACATAGTAACATAGATGGAGGTTTGTATTAATGACATACATCCGTCTAGTCCAAACCTTTTACCCTACCCATTAATGTCTGTTGTTTAAACAATACATAGTATATAGTATTGGAGGTTGATAAAGAACATACATCCATCTAGTCCAACCTTATACCTTACTCATAAGGTTTGTATAAACCCGTAATGTAACATAGTATTGGAGGGGGTATAAAAGAATACGTCCATCTAGTCTAACCTTTTAACTCTACCCATAATGTCTGTGAACAGTTACATGAAACATAGTTATGGAGGTTGTTAAAAATATGTCATCTGACCAACATTTAACCCTACCCATAATGTCTGTATAGCAATACTAGTAACATAAGTATGGAGTTGTATAAGACAAGACCCATCCATCTAGTTCCAACCTTATACCCTTGACCATAATGTTTGATAACAGTTACATAGAACATAGTATTCGAGGTTTGGTTTAGATAAAGCCATAGTCATCTAGTCAACCTTATTACCCCTACCCATAATGTATGTTAAACAGGTACATAGTAACATAGTATTTGGATGTTGTATAAAGAGATATAGGTCCATCTAGCCAACCTCGAACCCTACCCATAAGGTCTGTCTAACAGTTACATAGTAACATATTATAGAGGGTATAAACCCACACTATGTCCATCTAGCCCACAACCTTGTATACCCAACCCCTAATGGCTGTATAAACATTACATAGTAACATAGTTTTGGAGGTTGGTATTGTATAAAGACATACGTCCAATCTAGTCCAACCTTATACCCTTACCCATAGTGTCTGTATAACCGCTACATAGTAAACTCGTATGGGGGTGTTATAAAGACATATGTCCATCTAGTACGACTTATACCCTACCCATCAGTCTGTCTAAAAGTTACATGTTAACATAGTATTGGATGTTGTATAAGACTACATCCATCTAGTCCAACCTTGATACCCTACCCATAATGTCTGTTATAACAGCTAAATAGTAACATAGTATTGGGATGGTATAAAGAACTACATCCATCTAGTCCGACCTTTATAAACCATACCCATAATTCTGTATAACAGTTACATAGTAACATAGTATAGGAGGTATAAAGACATATGTCCATATAGTCCAACCTTTATACCCCTACCCATACTGTCGTCTAACGTTACTAGTAACATAGTATGGAGATTGTTAATAAAGACATGATCCTTAGTCAAAAATTTATACCATACTCATAAGTATGTATAACAGTTACATAGTAACATAGTATTGGAGGTGTAAAAGCCATATGTCCCACTAGTCTAAACCTTATACCCCCCACCATTAATGTCTGTTGAAACAGTGACAGTGGAACATGTATGGAGATTGTTAGAAGATTGTATCAAGAATACGCCATCTAGTCCGACCTGGTAACCATACCTAGTGTCGTTATAACAGTTACATATGTAAACATCGATGGAGGTGAAATAAAGAATAAGTCCATCTAGTCCAAACCATTATGTCTACCCATAAGTATGGATACCAGTTACATAGTACACATTAGGATGGGAGGTTAAATAAAGACATACGTCAATATAGGTCCGACCTTTAGACAATACTCACATGGGTCTGATAACAGTTACATAGTAATCATAGTATTGGGAGGTTTTAAATGTAAAGCCTACAGTCCACATAGTCGAAAAAACTACTTAATAGGGTTTGCAGTGGAAGGAAAAAACAAGCAGCAATGGGAGCGGCTGAGAATCAAGTAAATTTTCTTTTGATGGTAGGGGTCGTAGGTGTGTGTGTGGGGGAGGGGGGGGACAACTTTGTATTGATTTCTTTAGTTACATGTGCATTGGGACTTAACTAACACAGACAGCAGCTAATGCAGGATTTGGTGGATCTGCAAGAAAGAGACAGAGTAAAAGATAATGATTATTCCCATGCCAGATTTAATGCTGAATCAATAGACATGCAGTACAGAGGGAGAAATAAAGCCTGTCACTTTTATAAATGAGATAGGTTTCTACATGTAGTGTGCCAGGCGGAGGGGCTGGTGATGACAGTTTTTAATGATTAGGATGTGTTGCCCCGCACCATCTTTCAAAAGTAAAAAACCCAAGCTAAAAAACAAGGGAGAAGAAGCGTCAGAGAGAAAAAATAAAAAGAGATAGATTTAGATTGTTGGTAATTAATCCTAATTACTGTGTAATTAGTTAAAAAATTTGCCTCCATTTATCATGTTCCTTTAGCAGTTATATTAATTATGAAAAAAAAATACGAATTCTGGCAAAAGCCGTAAAACTACTGTACTTTATATCAGTGTTGTAAAAAAAAAACATGTATAAATATTTAAATAAGGTCCTCGTTAATTATTTCATGTGAATAAAGAGAAGATTTCTACTCTGGCAGAGTTCCTTAAAAGAAGCTTTATGGTAAAAATATTAGTTAATGATGTAAGGATAATAGTGAATGAAGGGAAGCAGGGTATGCGAATAGTAATTTGAGTTGTTTAGAAAAAAAATACGTATCTAAAAGATAAGAGGACAATACATAATTTCAAAAAAGTTTTCAATTTAACCCAGTACAAAATCATGACTTATGAGCAGTAAGTATGACTCGCGTAGTTCTTAGTAGGCGATATTTTGATAAGGTGGTAGTATAATCAATATGTTTGTGTGAAGCCGGGCTCCTCCTCTTTTTCCAGGACTCCAAATGGGAAACAGACCCTCTAAAGGAAGTGAATGGCGGCTTTACATCGCAATCCACAAAGACATGGGAAACATGGAGAGGATTAGAGGTTTTATGAATTGTAATTTCAAAAATTAAAAAAAATGGTTAGTCAATAAAGTCCTACGGGTTAGATGGAGAATACCTAAAAGTCTAGCGTTAAATGGTGCTAATTTTGCCCCAACAACAGTCAGATTAGTTTAAACGTGTCAAAGATAAGATTCTGATGGTTGTGCAAAGTAGCACCATTTTTAAAACGATAAGAAATTTTGCTAACCCTGTAGGTCTCTTATCTGTTACAACCAATTTTCATTATTTGAATTTTAGAGCAGGAAGGCTCCCTTCTCTTTCTATGTTCCGGAGATGACCATTGCAGATGGAATTCCCCACTTTTAACTAGTTCGAATTTGAAACTTCCGTTGTGTAGACATCTCCCTGGGAATGTAGGTTGCGGGCAGTCGAGTAAGAACCTTTGAGATTCTGAGTGTCTCGCATCCTCCTGGGTAGCTGCTATCCTGGTGTTGCCATCCCTTTAGCCTAAGTTCAATTATTTAGAAATACCAGACGGGTGTTTTAACAGACTCTGAAAAAACAAAATTAATAATCCAGCAGGATCCATCCTATCTTAACAAGGCATCTCTGTGGACCGTTACTACTATGCTCCATCATTAGAAACAACACACATGATGCCTGGGAGACCTAAGTTTGTGATTGTCAGATTATTTTTTTTTTTCAATTTAATGAGTGGCTGGCTGGAACACGTTCAACGATGGAGGAATTCGGAGTGCCCGGAGTAAACCCAAGCAAACACAGTAGAGATAAACTCCATTGCAGTTGCGCCGAAAGTTGGATCCGAACTCAGGGCGTAGTGCTGCAAAGGCATCATCGCTTTCACTCTGCCATCTGTGCTGCACAGCTATTAGTATTCTTCAGTTTTATTTCTACCTAGTGACAGTTATGACCGTTATGACATCATGACTATTTGCATAAAGGGGTGTAGCTATCATTGCACAGTTTGTATTGATAGAAGCACAAAGCCTAAAGCTGGCCATACACAGGCAGACATTGGATAGATTTGAGATATCTATCTAATGTCTAAAGACCACATTTCACAAACAGCAATTTTTATCTTGAGATGTTCCTATCTGACCCATTCATTTTGTCATCTCAAATTGATTGCATTAAAGAATGGGCTAGGCAGTTCTTAGATAGATTGGACTTTTGTCTCATGAGAGATTACATTAGGCCGATTTTATGTACAATCCGAAATTGTACATTTACCCAATCTTATTATGCGACATAAGATCGGAATATCGATCGGAATTAGGAACAGTAAAGTAGGTTTTTACGTTTTTATATATACCATACTGATATATTATACCATACTGATATATTATAACATACTGATATATACCATACTGATATATTATACCATACTAATATATTATAACATACTGATATATACCATACTGATATATTATACCATACTAATATATTATACCATACTGATATATACCATACTGATATATTATAACATACTGATATACCATACTGATATTTTATAACATACTGATATATTATACCATACTGATATATTATACCATACTGATATATTATAACATACTGATATATACCATACTGATATATTATACCATACTGATATATTATAACATACTGATATATACCAAACTGATATATTATACCATACCGATATATTATACCATACTGACATACACCATACTGATATATTATACCATACTGATATATAACAAACTGATATATTATACCATACTGATATATTATACCATACTGACATACACCATACTGATATATTATGCCATACTGATATATACCATACTGATATATTATACCATACTAATATATTATACCATACTGACTACACCATACTGATATATTATAACATACTGATATATACCATACTGATCATATTATTTACCATACTATATATACTATACTGATATATTATATCATTCTGATATATTAACCATACTACTATATATACCATACTGATATATTATACCATACTGATATAATATACCATACTATATTTATACCATACTAATAATACCATACTGATATTTATACACATACTGATATATACCATACTGATATATTATACCATACTAATATATACCATACTGATATATTATACCATACTGAGATATACCATACAGATATATTATACCATACTGATATATACCATACTGATATATAAAATACTGATATATACCATACTGATATATTATACCATACTGATATATACCATACTGATATATTATACCATACTGATATATACCATACTGATATATTATACCATACTATATATACCATAATGATATATTATACCATATGAGATATACATATACACTACTGATATATATACCATACTGATATACCTACTGATATAGTATACCATACTGATATATACCATACTGATATACGATACTGATATAAACAATACTGATAAATTATACTGTACCATACTGATATATACCATACTGATATATTATACCATACTGATATATACCATACTGATATATTATACCATAATGATATATACCATACTGATATATTATACCATACTGATATATACCATACTGATATATTTTACCATACTGATATATACCATACTGATATATTATACCATACTGATATATACAATACGGATATATAATACCATTCTGATATATTATACCGTATGGATATATACCATACGGATATAAACCATACTATTTTATTATAACATACTGATATATACCATACTGATATATTATACCATAATGATATATCCATACGATATATACATACTGTATATACCATACTGATATATACCATACTGATATATTATACCATACTAATATATACCATACTGATATAAACCATACTGATATATTATACCATACTGATATATACCATACTGATATATTATACCATACGGATATATCATACCATAATGATATATACCATACTGATATATACCATACTGATATATTATACCATACTGATTTATACAATACTGATATATTATACCATAATGATATATAACATACTGATATATTTTACCATACTGATATATACCATACTGATGATATATACCATACTGTACTGGACATTGGGGACATTTTATATATACTGGGTAATGTGTGTACTGGACATTGGGGCATTTTATATAATATACTGGGTAATGTGTGTACTGGACATTGGGACATTTTATATAATATACTGGGTAATGTGTGTACTGGACATTGGGACATTTTATATAATATACTGGGTAATGTGTGTACTGGACATTGGGGACATTTTATATAATATACTGGGCAATGTGTGTACTGGACATTTGGGACATTTTATATATACTGGGCAATGTGTTTACTGGGCATTGGAGCATTTTATATATACTGGGCAATGTGTGTACTGGACATTGGGGCATTTTATATATACTGGGCAATGTGTGTACTAGACATTGGGGACATTTTATATAATATTCTGGTCAATGTGTGTACTGGGCATTGGGGCATTTTATATAATATACTGGGCAATGTGTGTACTAGACATTGGGGACATTTTATATATACTGGGTAATGTGTGTACTGGACATTGGGGCATTTTATATATACTGGGAAATGTGTGTACTAGACATTGGGGACATTTTATATAATATACTGGGTAATGTGTGTACTGGACATTGGCGGCATTTTATATAATATACTGGGGAATGTGTGTACTGGACATTGGTTACATTTTATATATACTGGTCAATGTGTGTACTGGACATTAGGGTATTTTATATATACTGGTCAATGTGTGTACTGGACATTGGGGACATCTTATATAATATACTGGGCAATGTGTGTACTGGACATTGGGGCATTTTATATATACTGGACAATGTGTGTACTCGACATTGGGACATTTCATATAATATACTGGGTAATGTGTGTACTGGACATTGGGACATTTTATATAATATACTGGGTAATGTGTGTACTGGACATTGGGGACATTTTATATATACTGGGCAATGTGTGTACTGGGCATTGGAGCATTTTATATATACTGGGCAATGTGTGTACTGGACATTGGGGCATTTTATATATACTGGGCAATGTGTGTACTAGACATTGGGGACATTTTATATAATATACTGGGCAATGTGTGTACTGGGCATTGGGGCATTTTATATAATATACTGGGCAATGTGTGTACTAGACATTGGGGACATTTTATATATACTGGGTAATGTGTGTACTGGACATTGGGGAATTTTATATATACTGGGAAATGTGTGTACTAGACATTGGGGACATTTTAGATAATATACTGGGTAATGTGTGTACTGGACATTGGCGGCATTTTATATAATATACTGGGGAATGTGTGTACTGGACATTGGTTACATTTTATATATATTGGTCAATGTGTGTACTGGACATTAGGGTATTTTATATATACTGGGCAATGTGTGTACTGGACATTGGGGACATTTTATATAATATACTGGGCAATGTGTGTACTGGACATTGGGGCATTTTATATATACTGGGCAATGTGTGTACTGGGCATTGGAGCATTTTATATAATATACTGGGCAATGTGTGTACTGGACATTGGGGTATTTTATATATACTGGGCAATGTGTGTACTGGACATTGGGGCATTTTATATAATATACTGGGCAATGTTTGTACTAGACATTGGGGACATTTTATATATACTGGGTAATGTGTGTACTGGACATTGGGACATTTTATATAATATACTGGGTAATGTGTGTACTGGACATTGGGACATTTTATATAATATACTGGGTAATGTGTGTACTGGACATTCGGGACATTTTATATAACATACTGGGTAATGTGTGTACTGGACATTGGGACATTTTATATAATATACTGCGTAATGTGTGTACTGGACATCGGGACATTTTATATAATATACTGGGCAATGTGTGTACTGGACATTGGGGACATTTTATATAATATACTGGGTAATGTGTGTACTGGACATTGGGACATTTTATATAATATACTGGGCAATGTGTGTACTGGACATTGGGACATTTTATATAATATACTGTCCATCTAGTCCAATCTTTATACCCTACCCATAAAATCTGTCTAACAGTTACATAGTAACATAGTTATGGAGGTTGTATAAACACATATGTCCATCTAGCCCAACCTTTATACCCTACCCATAATGTCTGTATAACAATTACATAGTAACATAGTATTGGAGGTTGTATAAAGACATATGTCCATCTACTCCAACCTTTATACCCTACCCATAATGTCTGTATAACAGTTACATAGTAACATAGTATTGGGGGTTGTATATAGACATGCCTCCATCTAGTCCAACCTTTATACCCTACCCATAATGTCTGTATAACAGTTATATAGTAACATAGTAATGGAGGTTGTATAACGACATACGTCCATTTAGTACAAACTTTATACCCTACCCATAATGTCTGTATAACAGTTACTTAGTAACATAGTATTGGAGGTTGTATAATGACATATGTCCATCTAGTCCAAACGTTATACCCTTCCCATAATGTCTATCTAATAGTTACATATTACCATAGTATTGGAGATTGTATAAAGACATACGTCCATGTAGTCCAACCTTTATACCCTACCCATAATGTCTGTATGACAGTTACATAGTAACATAGTATTGGGGGTTGTATAAAGACATGCCTCCATCATCCAACCTTTATACCTACCCATAATGTCTGTATAACAGTTAACATAGAACATAGTATTGGAGGTTGTATAAAGACATACGTCCATCTGTCCCCTTTATACCCTACCCATAATGTCTGTATAACGTTACATAGTAACATAGTATTGGAGGTTGTATAAAGACATACGTCCATCTAGTCCAACCTTTATACCCTACCATAATGTCTGTATAACAGTTACAGTAACATAGTATGGAGGTGTATAAAGACATACGTCCATCTGTCCAACCTTTATACCCTACCCATAATGTCTGTATAACAGTTACATAGTAACATAGTATTGGAGGTTGTATAAAGACATACGTCCATCTAGTCACACCTTATACCCTACCCATAATGTCTGTATAACGTACATAGTAACATGTATTGGAGGTTGTATAAAGACATACGTCCATCTGTCCACCTTTATACCCTACCCAAATGTCTGATAACGTTAACAGTAACATAGTATGGAGGTTGTATTAAGACATACGTCCATCTAGTCCACCTTTATACCCTACCATAATGTCTGTATAACGTTACATGTAACATAGTATTGGAGGTTGTATAAGACAATACGTCCACTAGTCCACCTTTATACCCTACCCATAATGTCTGTATAACAGTTACAAGTAACATAGTATTGGAGGTTGTATAAAGACATACGTCCACTAGTCCACCTTTATACCCTCCCATAATGTCTGTATAACGTCATAGTAACATAGTATTGGAGGTTTTATAAAGACATACGTCCACTAGTCCACCTTTATACCTACCCATAATGTCTGTTATACGTTACACAAGTAACATAGTATTGGAGGTTGTATAAAGACATACGTCCATCTAGTCCAACCTTTATACCTACCCATAATGTCTGTATAACGTTACAGTAACAAAGTATGGAGGTTGTATAAAGACATACGTCCACTAGTCCACCCTTATACCCTACCCATAATGTCTGTAACGTTACAAGTAACATAGTTTGGAGGTTGTATAAAGACATACGTCATCTAGTCCACCTTTATACCCTACCCATAATGTCTGTATACACAGTTTACATAGTATTGGAGGTTGTATAAAGACATACGTCCACTGTCCAACCTTTATACCCTACCCATAATTTGTATAACAGTTACAAGTAACATAGTATTGGAGGTTGTATAAAGACCTACGTCCACTGTCCACCTTATACCCTACCCATAATGTCTGTATAACAGTTACAAGTAACATAGTATTGGAGGGTGTATAAGACATACGTCCATCTGTCCAACCTATACCCTACCATAATGTCTGTAACAGTTACAAGTAACATAGTATTGGAGGTTGTATAAAGACATACGTCCATAGTCCAACCTTATACCCTACCCATAATGTCTGTATAACAGTTACATAGTAACATAGTATTGGGGTTGTTAAAGACATACGTCCATCTGCCAACTTTATACCCTACCCATAATGTCTGTATACAGTTACTAGTAATATGTATTGGAGGTTGTGTATAACAGTTACATAGTAACATAGTATTGGAGGTTGGATAGTATTGGAGGTTGGATAAAGACATACGTCCATCTAGTCCAACCTTTATACCCTACCCATAATGTCTGTATAACAGTTACATAGTAACATAGTATTGGAGGTTGGATAAAGACATACGTCCATCTAGTCCAACCTTTATACCCTACCCATAATGTCTGTATAACAGTTACATAGTAACATAGTATTGGATGTTGTATAAAGATATAGGTCCATCTAGTCCAACCTTTAATCCCTACCCATAATGTCTGTATAACAGTTACATAGTCAATAGTATTGGAGGTTGTATAAAGACATACGTCCATCTAGTCCAACCTTTTACCCTACCCATAATGTCTGTATAACAGTTACATAGTAACATAGTATTGGAGGTTGTATAAAGATAGATCCATCTAGTCCAACCTTTATACCCTACCATAATGTCGTTTAACAGTACATAGTAACATAGTATTGGAGGTTGTATAAAGACATAGTCATCTACCAACCTTTATACCCTACCCATATGTCTGTATAACAGTACATAGAGTACATATATGGAGGTTGTTAAAGAATCGTCCCATTCTAGTCCAACCTTTATACCCTACCCATAATGTCTGTATGACAGTTACATAGTAACATAGTATTGGAGGTTGTATAATGACATACATCCGTCTAGTCCAACCTTTATACCCTACCCATAATGTCTGTATAACAATTACATAGTAATATAGTATTGGAGGTTGTATAAAGACATACATCCATCTAGTCCAACCTTTATACCCTACTCATAATGTTTGTATAACAGTTACATAGTAACATAGTATTGGAGGTTGTATAAAGACATACGTCCATCTAGTCTAACCTTTATACTCTACCCATAATGTCTGTCTAACAGTTACATAGTAACATAGTTATGGAGGTTGTATAAACACATATGTCCATCTAGCCCAACCTTTATACCCTACCCATAATGTCTGTATAGCAATTACATAGTAACATAGTATTGGAGGTTGTATAAAGACAGACATCCATCTAGTCCAACCTTTATACCCTGCCCATAATGTTTGTATAACAGTTACATAGTAACATAGTATTGGAGGTTTATATAAAGACATACGTCCATCTAGTCCAACCTTTATACCCTACCCATAATGTCTGTATAACAGTTACATAGTAACATAGTATTGGATGTTGTATAAAGATATAGGTCCATCTAGTCCAACCTCTATACCCTACCCATAATGTCTGTCTAACAGTTACATAGTAACATAGTTATGGAGGTTGTATAAACACATACATCCATCTAGTCCAACCTTTATACCCTGCCCATAATGTTTGTATAACAATTACATAGTAACATAGTTTTGGAGGTTGTATAAAGACTTACGTCCATTTAGTACAAACTTTATACCCTACCCATAATGTCTGTATAACAGTTACATAGTAACATAGTATTGGAGGTTGTATAATGACATATGTCCATCTAGTCCAAACTTTATACCCTTCCCATAATGTCTATCTAATAGTTACATATTACCATAGTATTGGAGATTGTATAAAGACATACGTCCATCTAGTCCAACCTTTATACCCTACCCATAATGTCTGTATGACAGTTACATAGTAACATAGTATTGGGGGTTGTATAAAGACATGCCTCCATCTAGTCCAACCTTTATACCATACCATAAGGCGGTATACAGTTACATAGTAACATAGTATTCGAGGTTTATATAAAGACATACGTCCATCTAGTCCAACCTTTATACCCTACCCATAATGTCTGTATAACAGTTACATAGTAACATAGTATTGGATGTTGTATAAAGATATAGGTCCATCTAGTCCAACCTCTATACCCTACCCATAATGTCTGTCTAACAGTTACATAGTAACATAGTTATAGAGGTTGTATAAACACATATGTCCATCTAGCCCAACCTTTATACCCAACCATAATGTCTGTATAACAATTACATAGTAACATAGTTTTGGAGGTTGTATAAAGACATACGTCCATCTAGTCCAACCTTTATACCCTACCCATAATGTCTGTATAACAGCTACATAGTAACATAGTATTGGGGGTTGTATAAAGACATATGTCCATCTAGTCCGACCTTTATACCCTACCCATAATGTCTGTCTAAAAGTTACATAGTAACATAGTATTGGAGGTTGTATAATGACATACATCCATCTAGTCCAACCTTTATACCCTACCCATAATGTCTGTATAACAGCTAAATAGTAACATAGTATTGGAGATTGTATAAAGACATACATCCATCTAGTCCGACCTTTATACCATACCCATAATGTCTGTATAACAGTTACATAGTAACATAGTATAGGAGGTTTTATAAAGACATATGTCCATCTAGTCCAACCTTTATACCCTACCCATAATGTCTGTCTAACAGTTACATAGTAACATAGTATTGGAGATTGTATAAAGACATGCATCCATCTAGTCCAAACTTTATACCCTACTCATAATGTATGTATAACAGTTACATAGTAACATAGTATTGGAGGTTGTATAAAGACATATGTCCATCTAGTCTAACCTTTATACCCTACCCATAATGTCTGTATAACAGTTACATTGTAACATAGTATTGGAGATTGTATAAAGACATACGTCCATCTAGTCCGACCTTTATACCCTACCCATAGTGTCTGTATAACAGTTACATAGTAACATAGTATTGGAGGTTAAATAAAGACATACGTCCATCTAGTCCAACCATTATTTCCTACCCATAATGTCTGTATAACAGTTACATAGTAACATAGTATTGGAGGTTAAATAAAGACATACGTCCATCTAGTCCGACCTTTATACCATACTCACAGTGTCTGTATAACAGTTACATAGTAACATAGTATTGGAGGTTAAATAAAGACATACGTCCACCTAGTCGAACCTACTTAATAGTGGTGCAGTGGAAGGAAAAAAGCAGCAATGGGAGCTGCTTGAATCAAGTAAGATTTTCTTTTAGATGTAGGGGTCTGTAGGTGTGTGTGTGCGGGGGGGGGGACAACTTTGTAATTGATTTCTTTAGTTACAGTGCTGCATTGGGACTTAACTAACACAGACAGCAGCTAACTGCAGGATTTGGTTTATCTGCACAGAAAGAGCACAGAGTAACAGATAATGATTATTCCCATGCCAGATCTTAATGCTGAATCAATTAGCCATGCAGTGACAGAGAAATAAGCTTTACTTTTATAGAATGGATAGTTTCTACATGTAGTGTGCCAGGAGGAGGGGCTGGGTGATTGACAGTTCTTTACTGATTAGCTGTGCCCCGCCCTCTTTAAAAAGTAAAACTCCCAGAGCTAAAAAAACAAGGGATAAGAAGGTCAGAGAAGAAAAATAAAAAGTAGATTTTAGATTGTTGGTAATTAATCCTAATTACTGTGTAATTAGTTAAAAAAGATTTGCCTCCATTTATCATGTCCTTTAAGCAGTATATATTTAATTATGTAAAAAACATACGAATTACTGGAAAAAGCAGTAAACATACTGTACTTTATATCCGTGTTGTAAAAAAAAACACTTATAAATATTTTAATAAGGTCCTCGTTAATTATTTCATGTGAATAAAAGAGAAGATTTCTACTCTGGCAGAGTTTCCTAAAATAATCTTTATGGTAAAGATATTATTTTCATGATGTAAGGATAATATTGACTGCAGGGATGCGGAATATTTCATTTTTATTTTTTTAGAAAAAAATACTGTATCTAAAAGATTAAGAGAAATAAATAATTTCAAAAAATGTTTTTTCAATTAACAGTCACAAATCATAGCTTATATGCAGTAAGTATATATTGTAGTTCTTAGGCTTATATTTTGATCAGGTGGTATTATAATCAATATGTTTGTGTGAGCGGCTCCTCCTCTTTTTCCCAGGCTCCTCCAATTTGGCACCAGCCCTAAAGACTTGAATGGCGCTTACATCGCAATCCACAAAGCCCATGGGAAACATGGAGAGAGCATTAGAGGTTTTATGATATTTGTTAACTTTCAAAAATAAAAAAAATGTAGTCAATAAAGTCCTGGTTAGATGGAGAATCACCTAAAAGTTCTTATCGTTTAAAATGGTGCTAATTTTGCCCCAACCAATCAGATCTTTTTTAACATTTCAAAGATAAGATCTGATTGGTTGTGGCAAAATTAGCACCATTTTAAACGATAAGAACATTTATTGAATAACCCTGTAGGTCTCTTATCTGCAACAATTTTAATTATTTGACATTTTAGAGCAGAAGTGCTCCCTTCTTCTTTCTATGTTCCCGGAGATGACATTGCAGATGGAATCTCCCCACTTTAACTAGTTCTAATCTGAACCTTACCGTTTGTTGTTAGACATCCTCCCTCTGGGAATGTAGGCTTGCGGGCATTCGAGCTAAAGAACATTTGAGATTCTGAGTGTATCGCCATCCTCCTGGGTATATGCCGTATCTGGTGTTTACATCCCCTTTATCCTTAAGTTCAATTATTTAGAAATCCCAGACTGGGTGTTTTAAACAGACTCTGAAAAAACAAATTAATAATTCAGCAGATCCATCATCATCTTAACAAGCACTATCTGTGGACGTACTATGCTCCATTCATAGAAATACACACATTGATTGCCTGGGAGACTAAAGTTGTGATGTCAGATTTTTTTTTTTCAATTTTAATGAGATTGCTGGCTTGGAAACAAGGTTCAAAGATGGAATTCTGTGTGTTGCGTACTAATAAACTGAGGAAAATAACACATTACAGCTAGGAATGCACTTGAATACCGATGACAACAAACTATCAACCTCAACCAGTGTTACCTGTTGCGGTAATTTCTAGTCGCCTGAATAACTGATCCCTATGTAAAGTATGGGGAAGTTGATCAGTTATTTGTTGCAAATTACAGGTTCCAGGGGAATCTGCCATATGGCCAGCATTAGCAAGGGGGCGATGTTATAATTTTGACTCGCGATTTGCGTCAACATTCATTACAAGGTAGGGCAAGACGTAACTTAGCCTATGTTGAATAGGCCATGCAGCGCTATTTGCCAAGTATTTTGTAAAAGTTGCTGTTATCGCAAAATGAGTGTAAAACTCGTGATATAGCATCGCCCTGTTAGAAGGATGTGGGTATTACAAAATAACGAAATGTAATAACAATAAGGCAAAGGGATGTTCACCTCATCGTCTGGATTCTTTGTTTTTCGAATAAGGCAATAGTGAGGATGACCTTCAGATGTCTTAACTACTGTTGGCTAAACACGCAGAGATCTCAATCATACAATCGTGGGATATTCCAATACCCAATATGACTGCATGATTTTTTGGACTATTGGAAAATAGGAAAAGTTCAATACCGACTTTATGATACCAGGATTGCTGTGTATATAGCCACCAGCCATAGGAACTTCATTTATATGTATGGAACTTGGTGACCTTTGACATATGTCAGAAGGCTAGTAGGGACATGAGCGGGGCCAATCCTCACCACACCCCAAACTCCATCCAGCCCCCAAAAACGTGACTGTCCTTTCTGAATCGGTCCTGTTGCTTTAATGCAACATAACCAACCATTAGTTTGTGTTCAAAAGTGAATGTGAATAAAGGGTCAATGGATCACGCTATTGAAATGCAATGTACCATTGGTTCAAACCTTTATTGGGCGTATAACACAAACTTTGTGCAAAAGCGACATTTCAGTTTTCTCTCTATGACCTCTTCTAAACAAGTGATACAGTGAACACAATATATAACCAACATACTCCTCCCAGAAGTCTCCCTTAATGTGACATCATCAAAGTGAGTCCAATCTGAACCATATAAATATCAATAAAAGTGACTTGTGCTTGTACCCTGTAAGGGGCCTAAATAATAACCATATGCTGGTGAATTAAACTGCTCTTACAATGTGCCAGCTCCAGGGCAAATATAACTTTTATAAAAGTGCTATGTGCTTAATTTATGAAGTTCTATGTGCATATTTAGGGTGCCTTAAATATAGTGGGAGGAGAAAAAAAAATATATATAAAGAATATGTTTAGAGAGAGGGGGGAAACAATGGTGGCTAGTGGACTAGCTGGCTAAAAGGTTGGCCATTATTATTCCCACACACAAGCCATATACATGTTGTCTTTCCCCCTACTCCAACTCTCAGCTCTACCTAAGACACTGGTGTATAGTTGTTGGTAGGTAGTTGAAGGAACAACCATTTTATTGTCCCATGCTTGGTGGTTATTGAAGACCAGTGTGGAATTATAGTGCAGTGCATTGTGGTATTGAAATATTTGCACCGGCGAAACCACCTCTTAGGCAAAACTTCTAACATCTTATAATGGTCACTCTATGACACAGTAGAGTTTATTATATAGGGAATATTGCACCTCCCCTTACACCAAGGAGTTCCATGACCATATAAAAGTGCAAGGCTGCAGGTCGGGTTATTTAATACAGGTCATGAAGGATGACTTCTAATAACGTTATAACTTAAAGTAAAAGAAAAAAGAGTGACAGGAGACCAGACTAAATCTCAAACTCCCTCTCTCCCTCGGCTTCACACAAGGGTGACCCTTCCTGCCTCTGTAGAATAAATTCTGCTGCAATGTCTAAACATGCCCCTAAATGAGTAGAATGATCAGTGTCCCACCATATGTAAAACAGTGTAGACCTGGGCCTTCTACATATCTATGGCCCTCTTCTGCCTAAGACAGAGCAGCTGCTAGATGGGAGTAGCAGGAGTCTCCTGGATTTTGGGGTGGTCACCCGCACATCTGCGAGACCACCCCAAACTCCCGCGACCTGAACTTTCCTGGAGTCTCCGCCTCCGGAATGCCCCTATTTTACCGCCACATCCCTAACTGCGCCTGTTTTGTGAGGTAAATCATGTCACGTGCCAGGGGCATACCTGAAGGGGCCCGGGCCCCCTGCAATTTTGGGGGCCGGACCCCTGACTCCCTCCGCAGACTGCAAGATCTGTGCGGCAACGTGCAGGTTTTAATCAGTTGATCGCGCATATGAATGAAACATACGCACAATCAGCTGTTTAAAAGACCGGGCCCGAACTTCCGGGAACTGAACAGCTGATTGTGCATATGTTTCATTCATATGCGCGATCAACTGATTAAAACCTGCACGTTGCCGCACAGATTAGGGGCTTGTGGTGGGCCCTACTACTGTCCAAGCCACACACACCGGGGAGGTGGTTACGCCACTGTCACGCGCCCGCGCCACTAACTCTGCCCCCATCCCTTTGGTGATGTCATCGATGTTACATAGGCCCGCCATGCCCACTTCTCCCCACCCTGCCCAGAAGCCTCATTCGGCAGGGTGGGCTATCTGGCATTCTACAGAAAATATGAACCTGGTGTGTGTTTTAACACAGATTGACAGCAATACAGGGGGGGGGGTTTCTATAAATATAAATAGCAATAGAAATTCAAACCAACTCTGCAGAATAATGGCAAAAAAAGTGAACAAGGCTCATACACACGTCCAATCTTGGCACCGACTACGACACACTTGTGACAAACAGACATTTCGGGCGATAATCGCTTGTGTGTATGCGTTTGGTTGAGGGTCATGGCAGATCAACGAATGATCCCCGACCGAACGCATACACATGTGCAATTATCGGCCAAAGCAGCCATTTATCGCTCTCTTGAACACACTCATGGGTTGCGGGTCGGTGCCAAGATCGGACATGTGTACGACGAGGCTTAAGGCTAGGTAGGTATACATGGATTAGTGTTACCCGCATTTTTCTCCCAACAGATCTGCTAAGAGATATATTGCAGTTTAATAGTTTAATATGTTTTCTTGGTTGAATGGGCTGTGGGTCCACCGGGGGATTCCCCTGTAACCCAGAGGGCCAGTGGACATTATTCTAATGCTTTGTACATCGTCAAACGAAACAACGCATTTAGAGCCCCTGATAATAGATAAAGCTTGACTTTAACTTACACCCACACACTCGAAATTGTTTGCTGACAGTAACGGCATTTTTTTTCATAGAAACAAGTTAATTAATAGGTTCTCAACATGGCAACCTCACCTGATATACAAGCTACATAATAGTATCCATACATTACTCCCTTTTTTAAAAGAAAAATAAACTGTAAACAACTGACAACTGTTTTCGTTTTTATTTTAAGTACGACCCTGAATATTTATAGCTTTTGCACATACATTTAGTCATTCTGCAGCTACAAACGTCAAAAATGATGTACAGATTGTTTGCGCCATCTAGCGGTGATTCCAAACCAGTGCGTTGTCAAAATCATTACTTTATTATTGATTTACATAGCGCCAACATATTCTGTGGCGCTTTACAATTGCATGTATACATCAGACCTGCCCCGAAGAGCTTACAATCTAAGCACATTTATTTGACACAAATTGTTCAACCTATCAGTATGTCTTTATGTGTCCAAGGGGAGAATCAAACTCAGGACCTCAGCGCTGCAAGGCATCAGTGCTAACCACTGAGCTACCATGACTTATTCTAATTAAAGCTGGGTACACACATCACAGATGTTTGAAAGATGACAAACAGGATCTGCAAGATCCTGTCTGTCATTCCTCAAAGAGTCTCCGAGTGTTCTCCCTATACACAGAATATACTGTACACAGCATAGGGAGGACGTTTGGGACTGTGTGCTTCCCTCGAACACGCCCCCCCCCATACCTTATTACAGGAAGATGCGCACGGCCTAAGGGAAATTTTCTGTCTTTTTGAAATGACCGCAAGGCCGAAGGGAACGATCGTTGGCCTTGCGATCGTTCGGTATCGTTTATCTGGGTACCAACTTAAGTTGACAGATAAATTACATATACATCACAGAATCCGAATTTGACTGCAGGGTTACTAATAGGTCCTCTATTATTTTATGTTTATATGATTCTGTATTACATGTTCACATGTGAAGTTTTATGTCCTATATCCTTACAATAGCATCTGTCCTGTCCCTTGTTTTAAATTTCATGATTGTACCGATAAAGAATGAAATAGTGTACATTAGGAAAATGCTTGTGAAGGTTCTCATTCATCCAGTTCATGGTATATCTGTTGTATTCAATTAGATCAACTGGACTTGAAGTTTAGTTCTTGAAGACGTTTCGCTAGTCATCCGACTGGCTTTCTCAATTCAGAATGACTTGTACAAGAATCTGTGGCAATTATGTACCCTGGAAAATCCCAATATTTCCATGTACAATGCTGTTTTAACACCTTACTCTGGGTGTTCCTATAACACGTCTTAGCCACTATCCAATCACACCCTTAACACCTGGCTGTGATATGCTAATTGGGATTTTCCAGGGTACATAATTGCCACAGATTCTTGTACAAGTCATTCTGAATTGAGAAAGCCAGTCGGATGACTAGCAAAACGTCTTCAAGAACTACATTTCAAGTCCAGTTGATCTAATTGAATACAACAGATATACATTAGGAAAAGATACCGCAGATCAAGTGCAAGTTAGAGAGATTTACCCAGAGCCACAAGCGTTCAGCTGCCATCAATTTAATGGCACATTTGTGGCTCCGGAATTTAGCGCTAATGCAGCTTTAAAGCTAAGCCGTTACTAAAAAGTCAAAATAAACATGCCGTAAAACTTTTATTTAAATTACTTACTTACAGAGGCTGCGCTGGTGACTTTTCCGAGCAACCACCACAGTTTTGATTTTTAAGGGCTAATGTGACACTAAAAAAATTACCTTACCATTTTTCACTTGAATGGAAGAACAGGAGGTAAAGTAGCTATGGATAACTTACACTATGTGATGAACATGAGGGCTGACTGTATCACTGGCTGGTGAACTGGAGGGCTAACTAACACTGGCTGGTGAACTGGAGGGCAGGGCGTACCTGCAGCCCCCCCCGCGAGATTGGAGGCCACCTCTCCCTGACTCCCTCTTCCCGACAAGCCGGCCAAGATCTCCTAAGCCACCACCAGCCATTTAGCCTTGTTAACAGCTGATTGCGCAGGAAACATACGCGCGATCAGCTGTTTAGACTGGACCCGAACTTCAGTTCCGGTCCGCTCTTTAAAACAGCTGATTGCGCGTAAGTTTCCTGCATACACGTGATCAGCCCTACTAACGTCCGAGCCCCCCCCCCATAGTAGCGGGGGTGGCGGGGGCAGTAGTTACGTCACTGCTGGAGGGCTAACTCTGGCTGGTGAACTGGAGGACTAACTAACACTGGCAGTTGAACTGGAGGGCTAACTAACAATGGCTGGTGAACTGGAGGGCTAACTAACTCTGGCTGGTGAACTGGAATGCTGAATTAACATTGAGTGGCTAACTGAAGTCGTTTTACTGGAGTAATTTTGAATAATGTGTTTTACATGTACACAGTTAATAATACTGTGTACATGATGCAAAACGCATTAAGTTATGTTTTGCACTAATAAGTACCGGGGAGGCGCTTTGCTCTCTTAGGGGGTTAAAGTAGTTTGGGGCATCTGCGTGAGTATCGCAATAGACACCCGCGCAGCCGTGGAGGCTCACCAGAGGCTGTGCAGCTCTTAGCGTTAGTATTTAACGCCAGCCGATGGAGTGGGGGGAAACTCACCCAGAGCCTCACAACCTCAGGGGAATCTCTTCTGAGACATTTACCCAAGGCATCTTACCTTCGTCTCCTGCTCAATCGATTGAAGAATGGAAGGTAAGACATAGCTCCTTAAGCTCCCATGCTTCAATCAATACATTAAAGGAAAAGTTCACTTTTGCAGTGAACTATTCCTTTAAATCCTCTCCTCTACCAGTGGTTGCAGACATGCTCTGTATGCTTTAACCCAGTGCTGTTCTATATCCCTATCTGTATCTTTGTAAAGGAATCGTTCATTTAATTAGAAATTTGTAAACTATCAGCCAGAAAAATGTGTTTCCGCTTAATCTGTCAGGAATAAAATGTTTTCCAGGCTGAGTTTCTCCTTTTAACTATAGTCTACCAGATTAGCACACTGATAATATTGAGTCCGATTTTGTCACTTGGCCCAGAAACCAATCAAATATGTTCATTACTTTCACTGAGCGGAACATGTCAAAACTGGATTCCAACTGGTTCTTCTCCATCTGTATCAGGACTTATAGTAAGGGGCAGCTGTTATGGGGAAGGGCAGGAAGAAGGACAGAAAGAAGAGATGGGCACCTGGGAAACAGAGCGGGGTGAGTGACCACAGAGGCCCCGGGAGCCAAGGAGGCCCCATCTTCTTAATTTTCCTATGACAGATATAGCCTCCTCCCAAGCCTCCTTTTTGCATTTCCATTAACTATTAGATACCAAGAGATGAGTACTGTAGGATAAGGTGATACCTTCTTATTATGGACTAACAGTTCATTTTTACAGACAAGCTTTTGAGAGATACACTTCTCTCTTCCTCGGTCAAGCAGTACTAAGGAACACTGGGCACATCACATCTTTAAAGTTGATAGAGTTACAAACTTTTTTTTGGAAATCCTATAATGTTAGGAATGTAAAACAAGGATTAGCATATAGGGTGAACTATGAGCAGTAAAGCAATAAAACAACAACAAGCATTAGGGAACTGTAAATAGGACGTAATTAGTGACAGTGATTAGTGGGATACAGACAAGGTACAAGCAGACAGGGAGGGGGGAAGTGGGAATGGATCAAACAAATTCCTGATAGTGGCTGAGGAATCCCATGTCCCTATTTAAACCAGTTTGTTTAGTGTTAAATAAGAGGATCATTCCAAGTTCAAAGGTTTTCCTTTCCTGGGTGTTTTTAAATTGTCCTTTAAGTATCAATGTTGTTTGGTCCATGTCAGAATGATTAGGAAGTGTGAAATGATGTCGGACTGGTGAGCAGGTTGTGTTGTTATCCTGGAAATTGGGTTTATTTTCATGAAATGTTATAGTGTGTCTGTGTTATTCATTCTCTGGTGTAATTCTTGTCCTGTTTCCCCAATATAACGTGCAGTGGGACACTTGCTACATTGGATCATGTAAACTACATTCCTTGATGCGCAGCAGTAGGATCCTTTAATGGTGAAGGTGTCATTATCATGTAAAGGTATCACCTTATCCTACAGTACTCATCTCTTAGTATATGCTACTGGACTAATACGGCTACAACCATTTTATCATAGACTATTATGCGATTCTGACACGCTTGGACCGCACGCATGCAGATAGAAAACGGAACACATAGATTCGGCCCGCAACTTATATAGTGGTAACTAATTCTCACGGTTGCCGTTAAATTTTAAATTACCCTGCAATTCGCGAAACGCGTGCAAAATGGGAAAAGATAGTGGGACCTACCGTAACCCTCAAGTGACCGAATAGCTAATTATCTGCACAGAAAATCACTGAGCAAATAGGTATCTGTTCAGCTGTTGCATGGCCATGGTGCTTGATACACTAAATAAAGGCGAGGAAGTCTATAATAGAAAATTGGCTTAAGCTACCTCTACTCAGGCTTGACTTTTCGAGCGATTTTTCAATCGCATCGAACCTGATTTTCTTTTTTCCGATCAACCACTCGACAATCTTCTGTCCCCATCAATCTAAAGGTTTCAAGCTGAATCTGCAGAAAGTTTGGGAACATTGAGCTGTTTTTTCCTTGCTCTCGATCATAAATCCGATCTGCACTCCTATAGCTAGCTTTAGGGCAATTGTTTAGATAATTCTACTATGGTCGTGTTTAGACACATAATAAACTATTATTGGTAGAAAAACGGAGGGAGACATGTCCGTTTTGGAACACAGGAAACAAGTGTTTGTTTAGTGATATCTGTACAGACCTTTTTAATTCACCTTGACAGGCAATCAGAATCAGTCTGATTCAAAAGGAAACCTACCTCTAGGATCCTACACAATCCTGCATGCTATCTGTATTCTGAAAGCAAAGAAATGAACCCTTTACTCCAGGATACCTTAAAAAATAAACATTAAAGATGTTTCCATTTAAACAGACGCAGACCAATCATTAAATAGCTCTGACTACTTTGGTTGACCTCTGACGATGAGAAATTAGCTCTTTAGATCAGTTAATTAACCCCACCAAGTAGAAGTGGAAAGGTCAGAATGGCAAACACTGAGTTTATTTGTCTTTACATGTATGAGCGGAGCTGCTGGAAAGTAATGAGTATTTGTTTCTCATAAGATTTCAATTCCACACTAGTTTCTACAATACGTAAATTGCTGGAAATTATGGCTCGTTAAGTGCAGGTAAAGGTCGACATTTCAACCCAAATAATCAGCTGATATTGATCAATATTTTGGTCGGATCAGGTAAATGGTGCGACTGTTTCAACTTTTTGAGCAAAATCCTAAATTGCAGGCCTTTGTGTGGTCTTTAATAGGTCATAGTAATCTTTGACCTTATTATTAGATGTATTATTAACCATATATTTAAGGATAATTATTTGCTCTATTCTGGCAGAGTAAGATGGCCCCTCCCCCCATGCAGTCAATCAAGGCTGTATCCCCTGCTGCCTCCTCTGCACATGCTCAAGCTTAATAAAAGCCCATTGGGCAGAGGGAGGAGGTAGATCATTTTCAATCCAATGTGGTAGCCCTGATAGGTAAGGTTTGAGGTGCACTTCCTATAACCTGTGCCACTGCAGATAAGTATAATCAGTCATATATAGTTTGTAGGTAGGCACACTCAATATGGTATTCAAATAATACTCATTTATTTAAGTGCTGAAAACAACAAATGCCAAATACACACAACGTTTCGGGGGGTCCAACCCCCTTCCTCAGGTGTAACTAGTGACTACAGAGGAAGATACCTTTTCCAAAAATAAATAAAACTTAATATCTAGTTACACATGCAAGTAATAAACTGGTAAAAATAGAAGTTGGGTTGGGCAGATAACTGTCATCAGTTTTTTTCTTATTTTAGGGGTAGACATGCCCTTTACTCAATAGGTTTTATAAGTTATGATAGTTGATCTTTGCTAGTGTTCATAATTGAATTCTCCCTCTGCCTTTGATATCATTCTATGGAAATTACCCAGAAGTCCCTTATGGCCTTATGTGCATAATACAATTATTAATGGTTCTGAATGACACAACTTCAATTTTCATGTTGTGATGCAAGCCCATGTTCAAGCTGTCTTCTCATGTCGTATCACCAGCATAATGAAGGTTTTCTAATTCAGTTTCATTGAATACTTTTCTTTACACAATTTTTCCTCCATTATTGTCCTGCATTTCGATTGGAGAAATATGAAATAAACGAACCTTATTGGACACATTTCTCAGCTATTAAGCTATTCTGTATTTTTTATTACAGATCACTGGTTATTAATCAACATGAAGGCCACGTATCTGGAAAATCCGGATTCTTTAACATGAACCATAATTTCTTAAGGTCCACAGTGAAAAACCTAGATAGTAGAACATGGCTTATGGGTAATCATCATTACAGAACACTTCATGTAGTTTAGACATTTATTTCTCCAAATATGGCTGCAAAACGATCCCCTGGATGATCTTGAGTATTCCTGTACAATAAGAGCCACTGTGCAATAATTGTAATTTTCATTCCAAGGTTGTTTTTTCTCCTGTAATTGGTTGAGAATGAGAAGCAAATGCAGTTCATGTAGAAACTTATTTTTCTATAAACATAATGGAAACAAAACAACAACAAAAAAGAATAAACTCCCTGTCTGCTTTAAACCGAACAACACACTGAGGCAGCAATTGGTACATCCGAAAGACCCAATACCGAAACACAAGAAAAGCGACATCATATATGCAGTGCAGTGAAGAATGCTCTGATTTGTATGTGGGGGAGACCAAACAGCAACTGCATCAACGTATGGCCCAGCACAGAAGAGCCAATTCCTCGGGTCAGGACTCAGCCGTGTACCTGCATCTTAAGGATAAAGGACATACCTTTGAAGATTGTAATGTTAACATACTGGCGAAGGAACGTGACTGGTTCAAGAGAGGTGTTAAGGAGGCCATTTATGTGAAAATAAAGAAACCAAGCCTAAATAGAGGTGGGGGGGTTCGACACCAACTGTCTGCCATGTACAATGCTGTTTTAACACCTTACTCTGGGTGTTCCTATAACACGTCTTAGCCACTATCCAATCACACCCTTAACACCTGGCTGTGATATGCTAATTGGGATTTTCCAGGGTACATAATTGCCACAGATTCTTGTACAAGTCATTCTGAATTGAGAAAGCCAGTCGGATGACTAGCAAAACGTCTTCAAGAACTACATTTCAAGTCCAGTTGATCTAATTGAATACAACAGATATACATTAGGAAAAGATACCGCAGATCAAGTGCATAGTTAGAGAGATTTACCCAGAGCCACAAGCGTTCAGCTGCCATCAATTTAATGGCACATTTGTGGCTCCGGAATTTAGCGCTAATGCAGCTTTAAAGCTATAAGCCGTTACTAAAAAGTCAAAATAAAACATGCCGTAAAAGCCTTTTATTTTAAATTACTTACTTACAGAGGCTGCGCTGGTGACTTTTCCGAGCAACCACCACAGTTTTGATTTTTAAAGGGCTAATGTGACACTAAAAAAATTACCTTACCATTTTTCACTTGAATGGAAGAACAGGAGGTAAAGTAGCTATGGATAACTTACACTATGTGATGAACATGAGGGCTGACTGTATCACTGGCTGGTGAACTGGAGGGCTAACTAACACTGGCTGGTGAACTGGAGGGCAGGGGCGTACCTGCAGCCCCCCCCGCGAGATTGGAGGCCAGGCCTCTCCCTGACTCCCTCTTCCCGACAAGCCGGCCAAGATCTCCTAAGCCACGACCAGCCATTTAGCCTTGTTAAACAGCTGATTGCGCAGGAAACATACGCGCGATCAGCTGTTTAGACTGGACCCGAACTTCAGTTCCGGGTCCGCTCTTTAAAACAGCTGATTGCGCGTAAGTTTCCTGCATACACGTGATCAGCCCTACTAACGTCCGAGCCCCCCCCCCCATAGTAGCGGGGGTGGCGGGGGCAGTAGTTACGTCACTGCTGGAGGGCTAACTCTGGCTGGTGAACTGGAGGACTAACTAACACTGGCAGTTGAACTGGAGGGCTAACTAACACCATATGGGGAGAAACTCATGCAAGGGCACCCAGCTCACGCAAGGCCAGCGGGAAGAGACAACCACACAACGTTTCGGTGGGTCCAACCCCCTTCCTCAGGTGTAACAGTGGACTACAGGAGGAAGGGAAGATACCTTGTTCCAAAAATAAATAAAACTTAATATCTAGTTAACACATGCAAGTAATAAACTGGTAAAAATAGATAGTTGGGTTGGTGCAGATAACTGTATCAGTTTTTTCTATATTTAGGGGTAACAGGCCCTTTACTCAATAGGGTTTAATAAGTTATGATAGTTGTACTTTGCTATGTTCATAATGAATTCTCCACTCTGCATTTGATATCATTCGATGTAAAATTTTTTACCCCCAAGGAAGTCCTTATGGCTATGTGCATAATGACAATTATTAATGGTTTTTCTGAAGACACAAAGCCTTCAATTTTCATGTTGTGATGCAAAAGCCCCATGTTCAAGCTGTCTTCTCATTGTCGTATCACCAGCATAATGAAGGTTTTCTAATTCAGTTCATTAATACTTTCTGTAACACAATTTTATTCCTCCATTTTGCTCCTGCATTTCGATGGAGCAATAATGAATATAAACTCACCTTATTGGACACATTTTCGACAGCTATTAAGCGATTCTGGTATTTTTTATTACAGATACACTGGTATTAATCAATGAAGGCCCACTTATTGGAAAACGTGATGATTCTGTTAACATGAAACCTAATTTCTTAAGAGTGCCACAGTGAAAAACCTAGATAGTAGAACATGGCTTATGGGTAATCATCATTACAGAACCTTCATGTAGTTTAGACATTATTCTCCAATATGGCTGCAAAACATCCCCTGGATGATCTTGAGTATTCCTGTACATAAGAGCCACTGTTCATAATTGATATTTCATTTCATCAAGGTTGTTTTTTTCTCCTGTATTGGTTGAGAATGAGAAAGCAAATGCAGTCATGTAGAACTTATTTTTTATAAACACTATGGAAACAAAACAACACAAAAAAGAAATAAACTCCCTGTCTGCTTTAAAAAACCGAACAACACATAGGCGCATGGTACATCCGGAAAGACCCAATACCGAAACACAAGAAAAGGACATCATATATGCAGTGCAGTGAAGAATGCTCTGATTTGTATGTGGGGAGACCAAACAGCCAAACTGCACTAACGTATGAGCCAGCACAGAAGAGCAAATTCCTCGGGTCAGGACTCAGCCGTGTGTACCTGCAATCTTAAGGAAAGGACATACCTTTGAAGATTGTAATGTTAACATACGGCGAAGGAACGTGACTGGTTCAAGAGAGGTGTTAAGGAGGCCATTTATGTGAAATAAAGAAACCAAGCTAAATAGATGGTGGGGGGTTCGACACCAACTGTCTGCCATGTACAATGCTGTTTTAACACCTTAACTCTGGGGTTTCCTATAACACCTCTTAGCCACTATCTAACACGCCTAACACCTGCTGTGATTAGCTAATCGGGATTTTCCAGGTACATAATTGCCACAGATTCTTGTACAAGTCATTGTGAATTGAGAAAGCCAGTCGGATGACTAGCGAAACGTCTCAAGAACTACATTTAGCGTCCAGTTGATCTAATTGAATACAACAGATATACTCATATGCAAAGTGTGGAATTGCCATAATTAAGGTGGATGTGGCTGATTTTTTTTCCAAGCATGCATTGGGAAGCAGCATATAAAACTGAATGAATTGAATCCATAATGTTATGTCAATCCTTTCATCCCCCTGTACATGGCACACAAAACAAGGTACGCTTTAAACTGAAAATGAAAATTCACTGTTTGTCACATACCACAAAGGCAGAGAAATGCAGAACATGTCACTGGGGTTAATTGTATCGTTTTCAAATCCGACTGGTGAACCAGCATGAACTGGTCAAGCCCGGCCCATAGAGGCACAGTTGGTGGAGCGCATATAGGATTGGGCAGGGCAATAATTTCCTTCCCAGCCCTGGACTGAAAAACCAATTATACAGCACAGGGAGGTAAGATAATCACCATGACTGCCTTGAGGTATGCAAGAAACAGAATTTATTATTTTAGTTTTCATTTCTTTACTGCTAAAGCTTCTCTAGACTCTTCTTATGCATCAAAAGTCATTAGCTCATTAATGAACCACATCAGTGCACCTGCCTCGTCATCCAACATTCCTCTCATATCACTTCCTGGTACCAGTCATAACCACTGCATAGTACACGTATCCAGGAACAGAGTCGACCAATTCCACCACAAGCATATTTATACATTTTAAATGCTCCTACGGAATGTAGGAAATTCTTCCCAATTAGCTGTGCTCTCCCCGCAAAGGCAAGGCTATTCCTAGAGGAAACAGTCATTGCCTGAAAGTCCAAAGATGTTCAAGTCAACTGTTTAATGCAATCCACACATATCACATCACAATGTTTCAGGTGGTTAAAATCCATAACCTCATTGTAGTACCACTACTAGGGTGACTACCTCTACAATAATTCTACTGGTGCGACTACACTCTACTAGTACCTCTACTAGTACTTTTAATAGTGTGACCACCTTGTAGTACCTCTACTAGTGTGACTACCTCTACTAGTACTTCTAATAGTGTGACTACCTCTTGTAGTACCTCTACTAGTGTGACTACCTCTACTAGTACCTCTACTAGTACTTTTAATAGTGTGACCACCTCTTGTAGTACCTCTACCAGTGTGACTACCTCTACTAGTACTTCTAATAGTGTGACTACCTCTTATGTACCTCTACTTAGTGTGACTACCTCTCTAGTACTTCTATAGGTGACTACCTCTTATAGTACCCTACTAGTGTGACTACCTCTACTCGTACACTATAGGGTGACACTCTAAAGTAATTCTACTAGTGCGACTACCTCTACTAGTACCTCTACTAGTACTTTTAATAGTGTGACCACTCTTGTAGTACTCTACCAGTGTGATACATCTACTAGTACTTTAATAGTGTGACTACCTCTTATAGTACCTTACTAGGTGACTACCTCTACTAGTACCACTACTAGGGTGACTACTCTACAGTAATTCTACTAGTGTACTACTTCTACTAGTACCTACTAGTGTGGACTACCTCTACTAGTACTTAATAGTGTGGACTAACTCTTGTATACTCACTAGTGCGAATACCTCTACTAGACCTCTACTAGTACTTTTAATAGTGTGACCACCTCTTGTAACCCTCTACCAGGTGACACCTCTACTAGTACTTCTAATAGTGTGACTACCTCTTATAGTACCTCTACTAGTGTGACTACCTCTACTAGTACTTCTAATAGTGTGACTACCTCTTATAGTACCTCTACTAGTGTGACTACCTCTACTAGTACCACTACTAGGGTGACTACCTCTACAAGTATTCTATAGTGACTACCCTCGATCACCTCTACTAGTACTTTTAATAGTGTGACCACCTCTGTAGTACCTCTACCAGTTGTGTACCTTACTCTACTAGTACTTCTAATGTGTGACTACCTCTTATAGTACCTCTACTAGTGTGACTACCTCTACTAGTACCACTACTAGGGTGAATACCTCTACAAGTAATTCACTGTGTGACTACCTTACTAGTACCTCTACTAGTGTGACTACCTCTACTAGTACTTCTAATAATGTGATTATCTCTTGTAGTACCTCTACAATTAATTCTACTAGTGCGACTACCTCTACTAGTACCTCTACTAGTACTTTTAATAGTGTGACCACCTCTTGTAGAACCTCTACCAGTGTGACTACCTCACTAGACTTCTAAAGTGTGACTACCTCTTACTATTACTTCATAAATAGTGTGACTACCTCTGTAGTACCTCTACTAGTGTGACTACCTCACTAGTAACACTACTCGGGTGTACTACCTCTACAAGTAATTCTACTAGTGTACTACCGTCTACTAGTACAATCTAACCAGGTGTGACTACCTTTACTAGTACTAGTAGAACCACACACTTTAGTGGGCCAAATGAAAAGAATGTGTGGCAAAAATTAGTGCATAGGGGTTACATAGAAATTAAAGATGTAAGATCGAGTGTGGCAAGACATTTTTTTGGGAAAAAGGCATATGTTAGCCGTTAAGATGGCAGGTACTTGAGCAAGGAAGGGGGGGCCGGTGGAGAAGAGATTACTCCAGAGAGAAACATTTTGGATGTGAAACTTGAACAGTTACCCCAAAGGGACTAATGATGAAACTAAGCTACTCCTGTTTTTTTTTGTTTTTTTTTTTTTATAAATATGTTTTTTTTAAAAAGTTATTTATGGAATACAGTTTTTAACACTTCACGAAAAGATAATATTATGTAGTTTAAATTTGTGAGCTTCACATTGTTTTAGATGGTTTTATTTGACCACTAGGTGGGTTTAGGTAGAATGCACTTTATGGATGTAGTATGCACTTATTGTATGCCATAAAATACTTAATGATATACCGGAGCAAGTGGCAATAAGACGTTTTACCTTTCCGAGGTGTGCGGGAGTGGCAGAATATGAGAAAAGAAACTCCCTCTACTTTACTGGAAGAAGTGAGAGCACTGAACATACAGGGTCAGGATAAAGGACTTGTAACAATGGGAGGCCACCTAGTGGAGTATTTCATACATGTGTATTGTATTTGAAATGTCCACTAGATGTCACCGTGTATGTAAGGTACATAGGAGTGGGAATCACTGAAACTGTAACACTGACAAACTCTTTGAGCCGAAACGTGTGTGTGTTTTTGCTGTGTCTGCACAAATAAATGGGAGCACCCGTTTCATTAAAGATTTGACAGCCCTGTATTTTTCTTTTGTAGTACCTCTACTAGTGTGACTACCTCTTGTAGTACCTCTACTAGTGTGACTACCTCTACTAGTACCTCTAATAGTGCGACTACCCTACGAGTACCTCTATTAGTCGTGAGACCTCTGTAGTACCTCTACTAGTGTGAAACCTCTTGTAGTACCTCTACTAGTTAACTTCCTCTGTAGTTACCTTTCTAGTGTGACTACCTCTACTAGTGACTTTCCTTTGTAGTACCTTACTAGTGCAACTTCCTCTGTAGTACCTCTACTAGTACCTCTACTAGTGCGATTACCTCTTGTAGTACCTCTACTAGTGTGACTACCTCTACTAGTACCTCTACTAGTGTGACTACCTCTACTAGTACCTCTACTAGTGCGACTACCTCTTGTAGTACCTCTACTAGTGTGACTACCTCTTGTAGTACCTCTACTAGTGCGACTTAATCTTGTAGTACCTCTTCTAGTGTGACTACCTCTACTAGTACCTTTACTAGTGCGACTACCTCTTGTAGTACCTCTACTAGTATGACTACCTCTACAAGTACCTCTACTAGTGTGACTACCTCTTGTAGTACCTCTACTAGTGTGACTACCTCTACTAGTACCTCTTCTAGTGTGACTACCTCTTGTAGTACCTCTACTAGTACCTCTACTAGTGGGACTTGGTTGAGTCAGCACCCACCAAGATTGCACCAGTAATCTTCCATTTTCTACCAGATGTCCCCATGTACTCCATTTCTAACTTGGTATTGTTGAAGGCACTCTAACTGCATAAAACCAAGACAATTCACTTTGAGATAGATACAGAAAGGCCCTTTAAGACACTTTAAGACACAAACACATATGCTCGTGTTGCAGTACTAGGTGCCATTAAATACTTACCATATGGAATCAATGCCGGCTGCATCACGCTTCTAATGGAAATACTAACCAGCCCTTTGCCATGTAGATTTCATACGTATACAGATCTTAAAGGGAAAGGTGGCAACCCTATGTTTCAGCTAACCCAACTGAGAGAGGAGCATTCACAAGTTTAGGTAAGTACTTATATTGATTTATTGAAAAAACACAGGCTGAAGACTTAAGCCTTGTACACACATTCAAAGGCACAACACTCAAATGCGAAGAACAGGCATGTAAAGTGATAACCGTACATGTTTATGCGTTCGCTCAGGCGTTGTTCATCAATATGCCATGGTGGATCAACGAATGACACCCAAGCGACAAACACATACACCTGCGTCACTATTGGCTGAAACGGACGTTCATTGCTGGTCTATCTTTGGATTGGGGGACATTCCTCATCCATGCCATCGGACGTTTGTATGGACCTTAGTTGTTCAGGTCCCAGGGTTGCCGAATCAGTGTAATGTGTAGGGACACCTATTAAAAATCAGTAAAGCAATCAGTAATGGCTAGACCACAGTAACGCGTTTTTCCTACGCTTGCGCATGCGTTTTTGCTTCAATTGCGCATGTGATTTTGGTTCGAATGGTAACCAAATTGCGATTTTCAATGCGTCTGCGCATCCTTTTCCATTCACCGATTTTTGTCGCATACGCATGCGTTTCTATAATGTTAAATTGCAAAATCGCATGCGCAAATTCGGAACAACGCGTGACAACACACAGAAATCGCATGCGATAACGCTCGCAATTGCGAGCACGATTTGATGCATTGTAATGGGGCCTCAGCCTAAAGCACAGCTAATAACATGTACAGTATTAAGTGTTTCCCTACTAGATTAAATGATCTGGCAACTCAGATCAGGTCCACACCTGGGGTTCTTTAACAGGGGGAGGTGTTAGTTAATATGGATTAAGGAGTCTCCTGATATTTCACTGATCTGTCAGTCCTCTGTTAGTACGTAATACTGTTGCAATATCCCTGTTTCTTATTAAGTGAGAAATAATTTTAAATTAACTTAAGTTTTAAGTTGCCAAAATTTTATATTTTGCAATAACAAAGAGGTGCAAAATGTTGCCTGTGTTCTTTATCTGCAGAGACCAATCAAATGTAATCAAACTGCATTAGCCCAGTAAAAAGGTAACACCTGATTGGTTGAGGCATAGGACCAGCTCCTCTTATTGAATAAGCCTGTGGTTGGTTATTGTGTGAATGAGACAATAGTCTATTATGATCATATAAACTTGCCCTATGGGTTTCAGCAAATACTTCTCTACTTCCCTTTTTGGCAGTTTTCCCCTACCACCTAAATGGTTAAATGGGCAGGTACAGGGCCATGTTCCACCACACCCAATACACAGAACACAAGCTGGGAGTTCTAGCAACATAAATCTAATGAAAACTTCTCCCTACCCAGCACTATAATGTGTCCTTTGTATACAGTGATTAGACCTCCGTTGGATGCTGATAGTTTTATAGAACCTAATAGAATACTGCGTGTTACCCGGCATTATTGTATATATATTATATATTATTATATTGTAATACACGTTCTACATACAGAACAGGGTTAGACGCTGAACACATTATAAATGACTTTAGAAAACTTAGAGAGTCAGCAGTGAACTTTGCCCAGAGAGGAGGGATCTGGGTTAATTAAGTTGAATTCTTTGGGTAGCAGTTGTTCTGGTTGTTAGAATCTGGCAGTCATCTGATTGCTCTCTGCTCTCCTTCCATGGGAACACACCGTTTACTAAAGGACTAAAATGCTGAGGCTTTTAAGCAACGAGGACCCTGAAATCAGCACTGTCAGACGGGGTTTCAGCTCAAGAAATCTCCTGGTTCTGGTTCTTGGAGGCCTTGCTTTCCTACTTCTGGGATTCATTGCAGGTAGAGGTTTACTGTTTTATTACAGACCTAGGAATGTAATATTACAGACATTTTCATTGTCAGGGCTGAGGATAAAACATAGAACTTGGTCACTAAAAACTGCGGGTAACATTCATGTCCAACGTCTATCCCATTCCCATCAGGAACGATGAGTCTGATAGCTGCATGTTGTCCTGGATGGTGGGAATTGCAGATCTACAACAGCTGGGAGGGTTAGAGGTTGGTCACAGTGAATGATTGTTTCACAATGAATAAAAAGAACTTTCATGTGAATGAAAATGTTCAGGCTGGAGACCCTGAAAGTTGGATCCCTGTTCTCTGATTTTTCCAGAAACTGTCCATAAGCCAGGAGACCCTATAGGCTAATACACATCTTTATTACGCTACACCAGGGCCGCTATCAGACTTTATTGGGTCCCATACTGGGTATATTTCTGGGCCCCCCCTATACACCCACTAACGTACACCCGTTACACACAGACTAGGGCACATATTAAAAAGACACATTTTTCACACACATAAACAATAACACTTATATTGCGACCTGTATATATAAAATGTCATGTGCAGCAGAACACACTGACCTGTATATATGAAATATCATGTCCAAAAACACACACTGACCTGCAAATATAAAAGGCCCCAATGTCCAGTACACACATTACCCAGTATATTATATAAAATGTCCGAATGTCCAGTACACACATTGCCCAGTATATTATATAAAATGTCCCAATGTCCAGTACACGCATTGTCCAGTATATTATATAAAATGTCCCAATGTCCAGTACACACATTACCCAGTATATTATATAAAATGTCCCAATGTCCAGTACACACATTACCCAGTATATTATATAAAATGTCCCAAAGTCCAGTACACACATTACCCAGTATATTATATAAAATGTCCCGAATGTCCAGTACACACATTACCCAGTATATTATATAAAATGTCCGAATGTCCAGTACACACATTGCCCAGTATATTATATAAAATGTCCCCAATATCCAGTACACACATTACCCAGTATATTATATAAAATGTCCCAATGTCCAGTACACACATTACCCAGTATATTATATAAAATGTCCGAATGTCCAGTACACACATTGCCCAGTATATTATATAAAATGTCCAAATGTCCAGTACACACATTACCCAGTATATTATATAAAATGTCCCCAATGTCCAGTACACACATTACCCAGTATATATGTCCCCAATGTCCAGTACATACACATTGACCAGTATATATGTCCCCAATGTCCAGTACATACACATTGACCAATATATATGTCCCCAATGTCCAGTACATACACATTGACCAATATATATACGTATCTGAAAACCGGTTCTTTAACATGAAACCTATAATTGTCTAAGGTGCCACAGTATGAAAAACCTAGATGTAGAAACATGGCTTATGGGTTAATCATCATTACAGAACACTCATGTAGTTTAGACTAAGTTATGCTCGTGACTAATATCTGATGGCGCTTTATAAACATCCCCTGGTGTCTTGAGTATTCCTGTACAATTATAGAGCACTGTGCAATAATTGTAATTTCATACTTCCTATTCAGGTTGTGTGTTTTTCTCCTGAGTACAGCGGTTGAGTTACATGAGAAAGCAAATGCAGTACAGATTCGCACATAGAACCCTCTAGTTTTTTATAAAAAATGGAAACAAAAACAACAAAAAAAAGGAATAAACTCCTGTCTGCTTTAAACCGAAACCAACACACTAGGCAGCAATTGGTACATCCGAAAAGACCCAATACCGAAAACACAGAAAAAGCCGACATCTACTATATGCAGTGCAGTGAAGAATGCTCTGATGGTATGTGGGGGAGACCACACCAGAAACTGCATCAAACGTATGGCCCAGCACAGAAGAGAAGAGCAATCCTCGGGTCAGGACTCAGCCGTGTGTACCTGCATCTTAAGGATAAAGGACATACCTTTGAAGATTGTAATGTTAACATACGGCGACCAGGAACGTGAAATCGGTTTCGAAGAGACCCCCGCTGGCGGTTTATAGGCGGGCCATATCTTAGTATGAAATAAAAAAAGAAACCAAGGCTCAATAGAGGTGGGGGGGTTCGACACCAACTGTAGCGCCTGTACAAATGCGGTTTTAACACCTTACTCTGGGCGTTCCTATAACACCTCTTAGCCACTATCTAATCACGCCCTTAACACCTGGCTGTGATATGCTAATCGGGATTTTCCAGGGTACATAATTGCCACAGATTCTTGTACAAGTCATTGTGAATTGAGAAAGCCAGTCGGATGACTAGCGAAACGTCTTCAAGAACTACATTTCAAGTCCAGTTGATCTAATTGAATACAACAGATATACTCATATGCAAAGTGTGGAAATATGCCATAATTTAAGGTGGATGTGGCTGATTTTTTTCCAAGCATGCATTGGGAAGCAGCATATAAAACTGAATGAATATGAATCCATAATGTTATGTCTAATCCTTTCATCCCCCTGTACATGGCAAAACAAGGTACGCTTTAAACTGAAATGAAAATTCACTGTTTGTCACATACCACAAAGGCAGAAATGCAGAACATTCACTGGGGTTAATTGTATTCGTTTTCAAATCCGACTGGTGAACCAGCATGAACTGGTCAAGCCCTGAGCCCATAGAGGCACAGTTGGTGGAGCATATTAGGATTGGGCAGGGCAATATCAATTTCCTTTCCCAGCCCTGGACTGAACAAACAATTATACAGCACAGGGAGGTAAGAGGTAATCACCATGACTGCCTTTGAGGTATGCAAGAAACAGAATTTATATTATTTTAGTTTTCATTTTCTTTACTGCTAAAGCTTCTCTAGACTCTTCTTATGCATCAAGAAGTCATTAGCTCATTAATGAACCACATCAGTTGCACCTGCCCTCGTCATGCCGAACATTCCTCTCAATATCACCTTCCTGGTACCAGATCATTACACAACTGCATAGTAACACGTATTCCAGAACAGAGTCGACCAATTCCACCACAAGCATATTATACATTTAAAATGCTCTACGGAATGTAGGAAATTCTTTCCCAATTAGCTGTGCTCTCCCCCAGCAAAGGCAAGGCTATTCCTAGAGGAAACAGTCATTGCCTGAAAGTCCAAAAGATGTTCAAAGTCAACTTGTTTAATGCAATCCACACATATCACATCACAATGTTTCAGGTGGTAAAATCCACTACCTCTTGTAGTACCACTACTAGGGTGACTACCTCTACAATTAATTCTACTGGTGCGACTACCTCTACTAGTACCTCTACTAGTACTTTTAATAGTGTGACCACCTCTTGTAGTACCTCTACTAGTGTGACTACCTCTACTAGTACTTCTAATAGTGTGACTACCTCTCTATAGTATACCTCTTTACTAGGTGACTACCTCTACTAGTACCACTACTAGGTGACTACCTCACTACAAGTAAATTCTACTAGTGTACTACCTCTACTAGACCCTCTACTTAGTGTGACTACCTCTACTAGTACTTTCTAATAGTTGTGACTACCTCTTGTAGACTATCTACTAGTTGCGACTACCTCTACTAGTACTCACTACCTAGTACTTTTAATAGTGTGACCCCTCTTGCAGTACCTCTACTACCAGTGTGACTACCTCTACTAGTACTTCTAATAGTGTGACTACCTCTTATAGTACCTCTACTAGTGTGATACCCTACTAGACTTCTATAGTGTGACTACCTCTTATAGTACCTCTACTAGTGTGACTACCTCTACTAGTACCACTACTAGGGTGACTACCTCTACAAGTATTCTACTAGTGTACACCTCTACTAGTACCTCTACTGAGTACTTTTAATAGTGTGACCACCTCTGTTAGTACCTCTACCAGTTGTTGTACTTACCTCTACTAGTACTTCTTAATAGTGTGACTACCTCTTATAGTACCTCTACTAGTGTGACTACCTCTACTAGTACCACTACTAGGGTGACTACCTCTACAAGTATTCTACTAGTGTGACTACCTCTACTAGTACCCTCTACTATGTGCTACTCTACAGTACTTCTAATAATGTGATTATCTCTTGTAGTACCTCTACAATTAATTCTACTAGTGGCAGCACTACCTCTACTAGTACCTCTACTAGTACTTTAATAGGTTGACCACCTCTTGTAGAACTCTACCAGTGTGACTACCTCTACTAGACTTCTAATAGTGTGACTACCTCTACTATTAACTTCAAATGTGTGACTACCTCTGTAGTACCTCTACTAGTGTGACTACTCTACTAGTACCACTACTAGGGTGACTACCTCGTACAAGTAATTCTACTAGTGTACTACCTCACTAGTACCGTCTACCAGTGTGACAATACCTTACTAGTACTAGTAGACCACACACTTTATGTGGGCCAAATGAAAAAGAATGGTGTGGCAAAGAATTAAGGTTAGGGGTTACATTAGAAATAAAGATTGTAAGATCGAGTGTGGCAAGACATTTTTTTGGGAAAAAGGCATAATGTTAGCCAGTTAAGATGGCAGGTACTTGAGCAAGGAAGGGGGGCCGTGTGGAGAAGAGATTACTCCGAGAGAAACATTTTGGAGGTGTGAAACTTGAACAGTTACCCCAAAGGACTTAATTGAAACTAAGCTACTCCTGTTTTTTTTTTTGTTTTTTTTTTATAAAATAGGTTTTTTATAAAAAGTTATTTATGGAATACAGTTTTTAAATACACTTCACGAAAAGATACATATTATGTAGTTTAAATTTTTGTGAGCTTCACATTGTTTTAGATGGTTTTATTTGACCACTAGTGGGTTTTAGGTAGATATGCCTTTATGGATGTAGTATGCACTTATTGTATGCAATATAATACTTTAATGATAATACCGGAGCAAGTGGCAATAGACGTTTTTCACCTTTCAGGAGGGTGCGGGAGTGAGCAAATATGAGAAAAGAAACTCCCTCTACTTTACTGGAAGAAGTGAGAGCACTGAACCATACAGGGTCAGGATAAAGGACTTGTAACAATGGGAGGCCACCCTAGTGGGAGTATTCATACATGTGTATTGTATTTGAAATGTCCACTAGATGTCACTCGGTATGAAGGTACATAGGAGTGGGAATCACTGAAACTGTAACACTTGACAAACTCTTTGAGCCGAAACGTTGTGTGGTGTTTTGCTGTGTCTGCCACAAATAAATGGGAGCACCCGTTTCATTATAAGATTGGACAGCCCGTATTTTTTCTTGTAGTACCTCACTAGTGTGACTACATCTTGTAGTACCTCTACTAGTGTGACTACCTCTACTAGTACCTCTAAAGTGCGAATCGACTACCTCTACTGAGTACCTCTGTTAGTGTGAGACTCTTAGTACCTCTACTAGTGTGACTACCTCTTGTAGTACCTCTACTAGTTAACTTCCTCTGTAGTTACCTCTTCTAGTGTGACTACCTCTACTAGTGACTTTCCTTTTGTAGTACCTCTTACTAGTGCAACTTCCTCTTGTAGTACCTCTTACTAGTACCTCTACTAGTGCGATACCTCTTGTAGTACCTCTACTAGTGTGACTACCTCTACTAGTACCTCTACTAGTGTGACTACCTCTACTAGTACCTCTACTAGTGCGACTACCTCTTGTATACCTCTACTAGTGTGACTACCTCTTGTAGTACCTCTACTAGGGCGACTTAATCTGTGTATACCCTCTTCTAGTGTGACTACCTCTACTAGTACCTTTACTAGTGGACTACCTCTTGTAGTACCGGATCTAACTAGTATGACTACCCTCTCAAGTACTCTACTTGTGACTACCTCTTGTAGTACCCTCTACTAGTGTGACTACCTCTTGTAGTTACCTCTACTAGTGTGATACCTCTACTAGTACCTCTTCAGTTGGTGACTACTCTTGTAGTACCTCTACTAGACCTCTACGTGGGACTGGTTGAGTCAGCACCCACCAAGATTGCACCAGGAATCTTCCATTTTTCTACCAGATTCCCCATGTACTCCATTTCTAACTTGGTATTGTGAAGGCACTCTAACTGCATAAAACCAAGACAATTCACTTAGATAGTACAGAAAGGCCCTTTAAGACACTTTAAGACACAAACACATATGCTCGTGTTGCAGTACTAGGTGCCATTATACTTACCATATGGAATCAATGCCGGCTGCATCACGCTTCTAATGGAAATACTAACCAGCCTTTGCCATGTAGATTCATACGTATACAGATCTTAAAGGGAAAGGTGGCAACCCTATGTTTCAGCTAACCCAACTGATGAGAGGAGCATTCACATTTGTTAGGTAACTTATATTGATTATTGAAAAAAACACGGCGAAGACTTAAGCCTTGTACACACATTCAAAGGCACACACTCAATGCGAAGAAGACAGGCATGTAAAGTGATAACCGTACTGTTTATTATTATGCGTTCGCTCAGGCGTTGGTTCATCAATATGCCCATGGTGGATCAACGAATGACAACCAAGCGACAAACACATACACCTGCGTCACTATTGGCTGAAACGGACGTTCATTGCTGCGTCTATCTTTGGATTGGGGGACCTTCCTCATCCATGCCATCGGACGTTTGTATGGACCTTAGTTGTTCAGGTCCCAGGGTTGCCGAATCAGTTGTAATGTGTAGGGACAACTATAAAATCAGTAAAGCAATCAGTAATGGCTAGACCACAGTAACGCGTTTTTCCACGCTGCGCATGCGTTTTGTTCAATTGCGCATGTGATTTTGGTTCGAATGGTAACCAAATTGCGATTTCATGCGTCTGCGCAGCCTTTTCCTTTCATTCACCGATTTTTGTCGGCATACGCATGCGTTTCTATAATGTTAAATTGCAAAATCGCATGCGCAATCGGAACAACCGCGTGACAAACCACAGAAATCGCATGCGATAACGCTCGCATTGCGAGCCGATTGATGCATTGTAATGGGGGGCCTCAGCCTAAAGCACAGCTAATAAAGATGTACAGTATAAGTGTTTCCTACTAGATTAAATGATCTGGCAACTCAGATCAGGTCCACACCTGGGGTTCTTTAACAGGGGGAGGTGTTAGTTAATATGGATTAAGGAGTCTCCTGATATTTCACTGATCTGTCAGTCCTCTGTTAGTACGTAATACTGTTGCAATATCCTGTTTCTTATTAGTGAGAAATAATTTTAAATTAACTTAAGTTTTAAGTTGCCAAAATTTTATATTTTGCAATAACACAGAGGTGCAAAATGTTGCCTGTTTTCTTATCTGCAGAGACCAATCAATGTAATCAAACTGCATTAGCCCAGTAAAAGGTAAAAACCCTGATTGGTGAGGCATAGGACCAACTCTCTTATGAATAAGCCTGTGGTGGTTATTGGTGAATGAGACAATAGTCTATTATGATCATATAAACTTGCCCTATGGGTTTCAGCAAATCTCTCAGTTCCCTTTTTTGGCAGTTTTCCCCCTACCACCTAAATGGTTAAATGGGCAGGTACAGGGCCATGTTCCACCACACCCATACACAGAACACAAGCTGGCAGTTCTAGCAACTAATCTAATGAAAGCTTCTCCCTACCCAGCACTATAATGTGTCCTTTGTATACAGTATTAGACCTCCGTTGGATGCTGATAGTTTATAGAACCTAATAGAATACTGCGTGTTACCCGCATTATTGTCTATATATTATATATTATTATATTGTAATACACGTTCTAATACAGAACAGGGTTAGACGCTGAACACATATAAATGACTTTAGAAAACTTAGAGAGTCAGCAGTGAACTTTGCCGAGAGGAGGGTCTGGGTTAATTAAGTTGAATTCTTTGGTAGCAGTTGTTTCGGTTGTTAGAATTGGCAGTTCTCATCTGATTGCTCTCTGCTCTCCTTCCATGGGAACACACCGTTTACTAAAGGACTAAAATGCTGAGGCTTTTAGCAACGAGGACCTGAAATCAGCACTGTCAGACGGGGTTTCAGCTCAAGAATCTCCTGGTTCTGGTTCTTGGAGGCCTGCTTTCCTACTTCTTGGGATTCATTGCAGGTAGAGGTTTACTGTTTATTACAGACCTAGGAATGTAATATTACAGACATTTTCATTGTAGGGCTGAGGAATAACATAGAACTTGGTCACTAAAAACTGGGGGGTAACGTCAGTCCACGCGTCTATCCAATTCCATCAGGAACGATGAGTTGATAGCTGCATGTTGTCCGGATGTGGGAATTGCAGATCTACAACAGCTGGGAGGTTAGAGGTTGGTCACAGGAATGATTGTTTCACAATGAATAAAAAGACTTTCATGTGAATGAAAATGTTCAGGCTGGAGACCACTGAAAGTTGGATCCCTGTGTCCTTCTCTGATTATTTCCATAAACTGTCCTATAAGCCAGTAGACCCTATAGGCTAATACACTCTTTTTACGCTACAAACACCACCAGGGCCGCTCATCAGTACTTTAATGGGTCCCCAGTACTGGGGTATTTCTGGGCCCTCTCCTATACACCCACTAACGTACCCGTTACAACACACAGAACTAGGCACATTTAAAAAGTCCAACAGTTCCAGTCACACACATTACCAGATACTTAATTAAGGCGAATGCCGAACATCCTTATAAGTGAATTCAGTACAAATTGATATCATAAAAATGCCATATCAGTACACCACAGTACCAGGATATATAGTCCACACTGCACGTACACTATATGAACATATCAATTGGCCAAAAACTATCAAAAGCAAAGGTGAACACATTACAGTATTATAAAGTCCAATCCGCCACATTGCCCAGATAGATTGTCCAACAGACATTAACCCGATTAAATCCAAGTCATACTTGCCCAGAATATAAAATGCCAGTCAGTACAATCCCGTTATTATTCAAGTCCCCAAGTCAGACAACCACCATATTTGCCAGCCAGTACAAATAGTATATTTATAAAATGTCCGCAATGTCCAGTACAAAACACAACCATGTACCCAGTATATTATGAAATAAAATGATCCAATGTCCAGTACACCAACATTACCCAGTACTATCTTATATTAAATGTCCCCATGTCTCAGTCCAAAAACACATTATCCCCGTATATTAATGTAAAATGTCCCAATAGTCCATACACCCCAAACACTTACCCAGTATATTATATAAAATTTCCCAATGTCCAGTACACACATTAACCACTTACAGTATTTATATAAAATGTCCCCGAATGTCCAGTACACACATTACCGCAGTATATTATATAAAATGTCCCATGATCCAGTAACATACATTACCCAGTATATTATATAAAATGTCCACAGTTTCCAGTTACCACAGCAAACAGTTACCCACGATATTATATAAAATGTCCCCAATGTCCAGTACACACATTACCCAGTATGATTTATAAAAATGTCCAAATGTCCATAAACAAGTGATATCAAAAATTCCAATTCCATTACACGTTATAGAAAATAAATGCCCATGTCCAGTCCCATTCCCAGTATATTAATATAAAATGTCCGTCAATGTCCAGTACACACATTGATTGCCTCCAGTACTTATATAAAATGGTCCCCCCCCCCCCAATGTCCGACAAAACAATACACATTAACCTACCAGTATAACTTTAATAAATGAAATGTCCAAATGTCCTCCCCCAATGGTCCCAGTACACACACAAAAACAAAACACATTGCCCACTATATTCTAATATTACAATGTCCAATGTCCAGTTAACAAAAGTACCCAAAACACATTACCCCAGTAATTATATAAACAATGTCCGAATGTTCCATTACAAAACATCAATTCCCCAGTATATTATATAAATGACCCAATGGTCAGTTACCACATTAACCCCACCCCAGGTATATTTATAATAAAATGGTCCCCATGTCCCGTATCAACCACACAAAAAAAAAACAACAAAACCATTACCTACCCCTTAAAACCATACCTACCACCGAACCCACACCCACCTACCCGGTAATATATATAAAATGTCCCCAATGTCCAGTACAAAACACAACACAACACATTACCTTACCAACCAACCACCCAACCCTTAAACCACCCAACCCACCACCACCACCCACCACCAACCACCACCCGGTAATTTTTAATAAATGTCCCAATGGGTCCAGTACAGAAACACACATTAACGCGGTAAATTCTATAAAATTGTCCCCAATGTCCAGTAACAACACACATTACCTAAACCCCAGTATTTATAATAAAATTCGTCCCAATGGTCCATACAAACACCACACTCATTTACCCAGTAATATTATATAAAAGTCCCCCAATGGCCTACAAAACAAGTAATTCTACTAGTGTGACTACCTCTACTAGTACCTCTACTAGTGTGACTACCTCTACTAGTACTTCTAATA
>CM033470.1:328927717-329036910 GCA_019447015.1 Hymenochirus boettgeri | reverse complement strand
CCCATGTCCAGTACACACATTGCCCAGTATATTATATAAAATGCCCCAATTTCCAGTACACACATTACCCAGTATATTATATAAAATGCCCCCAATGTCCAGTAACAAACACATTACCAGTATATTATATAACTGTCCCCCAATGTCCAGTACACACATTACCCGTAAATTATATAAAATGTCCCAATGTCCAGTACACACATTAAACCGGTATATTATATAAAATGTCCCCAATGTCCAGTACACACATACCCAGTATATTTATAAAATGTCCCAATGTCCATTACCCATTACCTACTACCCAGTATATATTATCTAAAATGTCCCAATGTCCAGTACACACATTACCCGTATATTATTAAAATTCCCAATTTCCAGTACACACATACCCAGATATTATATAAATGTCCCAGTTCCAGTACACACTTACCCATATATTATTAAAATGTCCCAATGTCCAGTACACACATTACCCATATATTATATAAATGTCCCAATGTCCAGTACACACATTACCCAGTAATTATATAAAATTCCCCATGTCCAGTACCACATTACCCAGTATATTATATAAAATGTCCCAATGTCCATACACACATTACCAGTATATTATATAAATGTCCCAATGTCCAGTACACACATTACCCGTATATTATAATAAATGTCCCAATGTCCAGTACACACATTACCCAGTATATTATATAAAATGTCCCATGTCCAGTACCCACATTAACCCATATATAGTATATAAAATGTCCCAATGTCCAGTACACACATTACCCAGTATATTATATAAAATGTCCCAATGTCCATACACACTTCCCATTATTATATAATGCCAGTCCAGTACAACATTCCCAGTATATTATATAAATGTCCCAATGTCCGTACACACTATACCCAGTATATTATATAAAATGTCCCCAATTCCAGTACAACACACATTACCCAGTATTATAATAAAATGTCCCAATGTCCATTACACACATTCCCAGTATATTATATAAAATGTCCCCAATGTCCGTACACACAAATTACCCAGTATATTATAAAAATGTCCCCAATGTCCAGTACACACATTACCCAGTATATTTATAAAATGTCCCAATGTCCAGTACACACATTACCCAGTATATTATATAAAATGTCCCCAATGTCCAGTACACACATTACCCCAGTATATATTATAAAATGCCCCAATGTCCAACATACACATTACCAGTAATATGTCCCCAATGTCCAGTACCTACACATTGCCCAGTATATATGTCCCCAATGTCCAGTACATACACACATTGCCCCATATATATAAAGTCCCCAATGTCCAGTACACCATTACCCAGTATATATAAAAGTCCCCAAGGTCCAGTACATACACAGTACCAGTATATATGTCCCCAATGTCCAGTACAATACCCATGACATATATATGTCCCCAATGTCCAGTACATACACATTATACCCATATATATGTCCCAATTTCCAGTACAATACCATTACCAGTATATATAAATGTCCCCATTCCGTACAACACATACCCAGTATATAGTCCCCAATTTCCAGTACAAACACATTGCCCAGTATATTATTAAAATGTCCCCCATTGTCCAGAGTACACACATTACCCAGTTATATTATATAAAATGCCCCAATTTCCAGTACACACATTACCCAGTATATTATATAAAATGCCCCCAATGTCCAGTACACACATTGCCCAGTATATTATATAAAATGCCCCCATGTCCAGTACACACATTGCCCAGTATATTATATAAAATGCCCCCATGTCCAGTACACTAGCTCCCTAAGGACCCAAGAATGTATCATCTGGTCCAGGGGATTTATTAATACTAACCTTATTTAGTTGTTTCTGTACCATATCTGCGGTTAACCAAAGTGGACTCACATCTTTTATACCATTATTGCTACTATACTCTAGAATCTGTACTTGGATCTTCTATAGAGTATACAAGAGTGGCAAAAAATATTTAAGACATTTGCTTATCGCCATCCTCCGTAACTAACTTATCCCCATTAATAATGGTGCCACATTTTCAGTCCTCATCTTCTTACTATTAATATACCGTATATACTCGAGTATAAGCCGAGGTTTTTAGGCTTTACAAATAGCCTAAAAAAAGAACCTCGACTTATACTCTAGTCACTTACCTTAGAGGAAAATCCGGCTACCGCTCGCACTGCATCTTCTGCCTGACGTCAAACTCGGCACCTGGCTCACTTCCTGGCACACAGAGTAGTAACATCAGGCTGGAGATGATGAGCGAGGGAACACATTACGTGGGTATAGCAGGGTTCACACTGGGTGAGATGTCTTGGAGCAGACTGGAGTGAAAATCGGGAGGGAAAAGGTCATTCAGGCCCTTTGGTTAAGGTGAGAGACGATGTGATATGATGGGAGCTTATAGTCCATGTAACTGGGGAGCTATGCTACTTACTCTCGGACATTGCTGATTGTAAGACTACAATCCCCGTGATGCCTCGGTACCAGGTTATATCGTTAATATAAGCGTTTTCTTATGGGGAATGATGGGATGTGTAGTTCTAACACAGCCATATCTTGTGAGGAAGGGAAAGATGGATACCCTCAGTCAACCATAGAGAGGGCAGTTGGTGCCTGGTATCCCTCAATACCTTGCTGCTGGGTACCCCTGCCAACCTTAGAGAAGGCAGTGAGGTGGCTGGTATCCCATGATACCTTGCTGCTGGGTACCCTCTGTCAACCATAGAGAGAGCAGTGTGGTGCCTGGTATCCCACAATGCCTTGCTGCTGGGTAAATTCTGTCAACCCTGTATGGATAATATATCAGTTTGGTATAATATATCAGTATGGTATATATTGGTATGGTATACATCAGTATGATAAAATATATTAGTATGGGCTACCGCATATACTCGAGTATAAACCGAGATTTTCAGGCTAAAAAATTCGCCTGAAACGGAATCTGGGTTTATATTCGAGTGAAATACTTACCTGCTTTGGCGGCCACTGCTCCTCTGCTGGCTGATGTCACTACTCAGCCCCGGGAAGTTAGGCCGGCGTCAAGTAGTGACGTCACCCAGCAGAGGATGCGGAGCACGCGGCAGTGGAAGCAGGGCAGAGGAACTAGAGCAAAGGAACCAGAGCGATTGTCCAAAGTAGGAGAAGGCAACTGAACACTGGGGGGACTCTCAGAGGGGGGGAGGTACAGCAATTCCGGCAGTGGCAATTCCTTGCCACTGCAGATTTTTGGAAACTACGACTCCCAGCATCTAAAGCATGCTGGGAGTTGTAGTTTCCAAACATCTGGAGTGCCAAGGAATGAGGCTTTAGTTGCCATTTAAATAGACAAAAGAATTCCCATACAGTAATAGTCAAATATAGTATGGCTATTAGGGATGGACTAGAACTCGAGCCCGAGCCGAACTTTCTGAGATCGGACGAACTCGAACTAGTTCGGGCTCAAAGTAGTTTGTTTTTCAGACTTGCAGCTGTATTTTTGATAATTACAAATGTATCGTTCGTTTTCGCTAACCCTCGAATGTACCGTTCGCTAAGCCTAGTAATATAATAACCAAATAATAACCTAGTAATATAATAACCATAGAATAACCTCGTTCGATCATCCTCGAATGTACCGTTCGCTAACCCTAGGAAGGATTGTTTGTTCGTTCGATAATCCTCGAATGTATCGCCGAATGTAGCTCACGCAAAACCTGACAATTGCCCGCCTGACTTCAGGAAGTGTTTTTACAAGTTTTAGTGACAGTGACATGTTCCCCAGACCATTTCCCAGGTGCCACAGCCACTACACAATGCAAATAATACACAGTTGTGCATTTTCTATTTGTTGCATTGTTGTAACGTACCACAATTCATAAATCAGGAATGCATGGGGAAAAAATGTTGTGTGTTTTAAAATGCAAAGAATGCAAGATACTAAGGCCCTACTTGTGCGCACGTAAGAACGCTGTGCGTTTGTGCCATCCACTTGTGTCTTCTTTTATCCACTCATACATGTGTTTATGTTTCAAAGTGGATTATGGGTGAAATGTCATGTGTCCGCCTCTATCCACTTCTTTTTGTGCTTCCATAGACTTGTATTAAGTGCAGTTCTGAAATCGTAATGGATCACAGCGCACACAGTGAGGCCTTTATCTTTAACATATAATGAGATTTTCTGTCATTTCTAAATCCCCTCTAAGGTTGAGGCCACACTGCAATGCACTGGAATGGCACGCTTGCGATAGTGCTTGTCGGTGCGCGAATTTGCTGTGATCCGCAAATTGGAGCGCATGCAGTTGCGCAAAAAAATTTGATCATGTACCAGCACATTTAAGTTACGAGATTTGTCGCTGCATCTTCCACCTGTTGGCTTCAGATCCTGGCCAATCGGAACACTTACTTCTAGCAGAGCATGGCTTCCGATTGGCCAAGTCAGATAGTTGCACATTCCTTGTGTATTCTCTAGCCCCCATCACTATCCACTCTGCCAGAGCTGTCAATACTGGGTGACCTGCCCTGTCCTGTAATCAAGACTGAACAGTGAGAAAACTATTAACTCACTAGGGGACAGGGCTACAGAAACCTGCAGAATTGGATGATTTCTCTTTAACGTTTTTAATTTCAGAGGTGACAGGCATTACAGATTATTTACCAGTATGTATGTGTCCCAATCATTAACAAAACATGTACCGTATATACTGGAGTATAAGCCGACCCGAGTATAAGCCGAGGTACCTATTTTTACCTCAAAAATTAGGAAAACCACATTGACTCGAGTATAAGCCAAGGGTTGAAATTGACCAATACTGCCTTCTGTAGCCATGTGCATTTTATTGCATACTGGTAGCCATGGGGATTACTGGTAGCCATGGGGATTACTGGTAGCCATGGGGATTACTGGTAGCCATGGGGATAACTGGTAGCCATGGGGATAACTGGTAGCCATGGGGATAACTGGTAGCCATGGGGATAACTGGTAGCCATGGGGATAACTGGTAGCCATGGGGATAACAGGTAGCCATGGGGATTACTGGTAGCCATGGGGATTACTGGTAGCCTTGGGCATTACTGGTAGCCATGGGAAATGTACTTACAGTTTGGTGTGCAGAGCCTTCCGGACACCTTCCCAGAGCCTTCCGGACGCCTTCGCAAAGCCTTACAGACGCAGCCGCAAGTCAGGATGGAAAGCCGGCAGTTCCCAATAGTGCTTTGCGGGTGCGCGATGACATCATCGCGCCGATGTGCGCAAAGTACTACTGCCGGTTTTCTTACCTGACTCGCGGCTGCGTCCGGAATTAAGGTAAGTCCCAGCTTGACCCGAGTATAAGCCGAGGTTCATTTTTCAGGTCATTTGTAAGACCTGAAAACCTCGGCTTATACTCGAGTATATACGGTAGTTCATAATAAATTGCTATAGGACTGTAACAGCCAACTACCAATCAGTTTAGATGTGTGTAGTGAAATATTTGATAAAGATGCTGCACATCTTTGGGCTAATACGTTGTTCCTGATTGGTTGGTTGTGAGAAGTCTGGGCCACCCATGTCCCCCCCTAGTGGCAGGAGGGGGGTAAGACGCAGAGATATTAGTTTGACTAATTACATGTGGATTTATTGTATCGTTTTATCTGTTTCTAGGATGGTTTTTAAAACCCAACAGGAGCCACGTCCAAACAAACAAAAACATGAGGCAAACATTTTGGGATGAAATGAAAGCAGAGAACATTAAAGAGTATCTTCAGTAAGTTTAAAGGGGATACAAAGGTAAAATAAAACACATGTTTTTTCTGTGTCATATAGGGAAAAACACCTGTTTACACTTTTACTAGAAAGCCTATATAGTAAACACAGCCAAAAGGGAAATTAGACAAATGAAAACAGGAGAAACTGATAATGCTACAATATGTTGTGTTGGAAAGGTATGTGTTCTAAAAATGTAATTTCTTACATAACCTAGATGATGCTTGCAAAGGCAATTGTGTTTAAATTAAACCCTCTAGACACTACTGACCTCATTTCCTCCTCTCCCAAGTCACTGGTTCAGGCATGCTCAGTCAGCTCCAATCACGGATAGAAAGAGGAGGATACGGAATGAGGCTGAAAAGTAACAGCAGGGCAGTTTTTAATTCATGTGGGTCTTTTGTATGGAGTTTCTTGTGTTTGGATCATTTGATTGGACTTAGAGAAAGACTAATGGTTGGCCACACACTAGGCAGACATTAGATAGATTAGACGTTTCTCTAATATCTAAAGACTGCATTTTACACGCAGCAGTTCGAACCTTGAAACATTCCCGTCTGTCCAATTTTGCATTCGCAAGTCCAGTGCAAAAAATAACAGGCTATTCGATTCTTAGATAGAAGCATGATCCAGGATCATAAATATAGCAATTTAAATTGTAAATGCGGTGGGTGTTATATACCAGGGATGCAATGTAACTCCCTGCATTCCCTATTATCCCTGGTATATAACACTTGTCAAAGATATGGAGGGCCATAGGATGGACTTTCCTATAATATACTATTATTATTTATTTCAGTAATTTCACAAAACTGCCCCATCTGGCAGGGACAGACGAGAATTTTCTTCTTGCAAAACAGATTCAAGCCCAGTGGAAAGAGTACGGTTTGGATAAAGTTGAATTGGCACATTATGATATTCTCCTGTCCTACCCAAATAAAAGTAACCCGAATTATATATCGATTGTAGATGAGCGTGGATATGAGGTTGGTATAATTAAGGACTTGCTAAAGAAGAACCACAGATATCTATCTTAGACCCTTTTTTTGTACAAGTATATTGGTCAACACATCTCATACCAGGGTAGAGTTGGACAGGGGACCATAGGGTTACAGGGGAATCCCCTGGGGACCCCACAGCCCACACACCCAAGAAAACAGAGAAAAACGCTTACATTTAAAGGGTATCTACACTGGTAAAAAAACCCAAAAAACTGGGGATTCAGTTTTATTGAAGAATGGGAAAGGAGCTGTTTCTTACCTCCCGTTCTTCAATAAAATCTGCAGGAGCCAGGAGAGAAGGTAGGGTACTTGCACGATTACTCGCTCCTCTGTCATGTAGAATACAAAGCCCGTCGGGACGCGGCGGAGGAGCAAGCGATCTGGTAAGTACCTCTCCTTGCTCCTGCAGGTTTTATTAAAGAACACAGCTCCTTTACCTCCTATTCTTCAATAAAACTGAATCCCAATTTTTTTACCAGTGGAGATACCCTTTAAATACAGGGACAGTGATAGTAGGAGTAAGGGAGATATGTAAATGTATGATAATGGAGATATGAAATATTAGGTGGACCCCTAAACTAAACTCATTCTAGCGGGCCCCTGCAGTTCAGTCTGTAATAGAAATAGGGGAGATGATCAGGGCACTGAAATGTTAGCGAGCGCTATCGGTATACCGCAGGTGCTAGTCTATAGAATGACTAAATTTAGAAAAAAGAATACAAAAAGCATAGACTGCAACACTGTCCTAAAGGTGATACCTAAAACCGTCAATCACAATTAGGGACATCATTTATAAATAATTTAAAAAAACAAATATACGCACTCCTGACCTCATTTTCATAATGTTAATCTGCATAGCACATCTATAACATAATGCAAATACACAACGGGTCAACCAATGCAGCATAGTAAATACATAAACGCAAGGGGCGTTTATGTAACGCGTTTCGCTCACGGCGCACATCCATGGAGCTTCCTCAATGCTGAATACACGGTTTTCAGTAAGATGTTTACAATTGTAGTAAGTAAAGTCTAACATTAATGTCAAGGTATGAATGGATTTAACTAGTTATTTCGGGTTATTTCTTTGTCAGACTTTATCATGCTTGGTGGCATTTATGTGGTTGGTACATTAATCATTTTGTTTTATATATGGTTGGCCATATCAGTGGCACTTTCTCAGAGTTCCCAGAGTTGTTTTGTGCTGACCCAACCTGGTCCCTTTAATTGGGCATTGTTAGGCCTCCCATCCAATGCTTAAAGACATATTCCCTCCATATAAATATCAGTGGGTGCAGGGTGAAAGCTTATTACACTAATCCTATGCAATGCCAGGGATAAAACGTTTACACAGAAAATGAAACAAACCAGAATGGTGTCAGCCCAGAGAAATAATCCAGATAGTGAAGAATTTCCATATTAGTAGCATGGTTGGAAGACTTTTCATTTTTGAATGATCATAAACATGTAACCAATGCCCCTGTGCAGTTATTATGCTATATGCAGCCCAGGAATGTCCATTGGCCTTCTCTGGACCTTCCTGTGTATCACATTTTCACACGTTTTGATTTTTTTCTGGAAAAAGCTGCGTTGACACAAAGCTAATACCTCACTTTCCCAAATTGGTGTTTTATCCACTAGGTTTACAATACATCTTTATTTGAACCTCCCCCACCAGGATCTGAAAATATTACGGGAGTTGTCCCACCGTATAATGCCTATTCAGCACCAGGAACACCAGAGGTAAGTCTTGCATTCAGTCCACATTCATAATGTTGGGTCAAGAGCTGACAAAGCTCCAAAGGTATAAACTAGACCTTAAGGGACTTTTTTGTTTGTTTCTTTTTTTGTAAACCATTTCTGTCTTTAAAAAGTCCCCGTAGAGCAGTAATTAGGTTGGGGACTATGTTGTAGCCACATTGGGGGACCAAAACTGCTCCTGTCGGGGATTAAAAACAAATAATAATAATCAAATCTGTATTTCAGCTGAATATTTGCATCAATCTTTTTACAGATGCAGTGATGTTGGTTCTATGGTCATGTTGCTAAACATTCATGGGTATTCTGTACATTAGAAAAACGGCACCATCCTGCTGACTGCCCTTCCCATTTGTGTATGGACCAATGTAAAGATGGGAGGGTCTGTTGGCAGGAAGGTGTCTGTCTGTCTAAATTACACTGTTCCTTTGAGAGAAAAATAAAGAATCGCTCCTTGTGTGAACCAATGAAACTGAGCGTACCAAAATTTCTCCTGATTAATAATATTAGTCCATCTATTCTATTCTACTGTGGAAAATATTGGCCTAGTTTAATTACAAATTGGATTTACTGATAATGATCTGTTTTAGGGGGATCTTGTCTATGTGAATTATGCACGCACAGAAGACTTTCATTACCTGGAAAGGAATTTAAATATCAGCTGCCTAGGAAAGATCGTTATAGCCAGATATGGAAAAATTTTCAGAGGAAATAAGGCAAGTATTTGGGTTCTTTTACTTAGAGAGATGGATAGCAAAGCATTATGGGGGTCAGATTGGAAACATTCCATGATGAAATGGCAAATTTATCTATAATCTTAAAGGGCAAGTCCAACCCTAAAATGAATACTTACATACAGGTAAATCACCCCATAAAACCCTAAACGGCAATAGTTTGAAATGTGAAATATATAAGTCTAACCTGAAATCCTGCACAATGTCCTGTTTCCCCTGTTTCTGCTTCCTGGTTCTTCCAGTTATGTATCTGACAGCTGACACCACAGTATGCCAACCTGTTCATGGCCAAATTGGAGGAGAACACCAAACCAATGACTTACCTTTTGTTACATAGACGATATCCTCATTATCTGGATGGAAAGCAAGGAAGAACTTCTCTCCTTCCATAGGAATTACAACTCCTTCCACCCAACCATTAAACTAAAACTTGACTACTCCAAATGTCAAATCAACTTTGTGGAGACCACAATTAAAATGCAAGGAAACGCCCTAGTGACCTCGATATACCGCAAACCTACAGACAGACGCACATACCTTAGGAATGACAGCTTCCACCCTAAACACTCATGAAAATCAGTCATTTTCAGCCAAGCAATACGTTACCATCGTATGTGTTCAGACCCAACAGAAAGGAATGAACACCTACAGCAACTCCGCAGTGAGTTCATTAAACAGGGATACAATCCCAAAACAACGGACAAGGAAATCCAAAGGGCCATATCTATTCCCAGACACAAGCTACTGAAATACAGACAGAAAGAGAAAACTTGAACTGGGTTCCCCTTGTAGTCACTTACAGTCCACACCTGGAGATCCTATGACAAATCATAAAAGAACTCCATCCCACAGACTAAAAAACATATTCCCAGTGCCTCCACTCCTGGCATACCGACAGCCCCCTAATTTGAAACGCCTACTGGTACACAGCTCCCTGGGCAAAACAACAATCAATGGCTTCCCCCTGCCAACAACCTAGATGTGAAACACACATCCACACAACAGACCAAATATATATACCACATTGTAACCAAATTCATCAAATTAAAGGACCATTCTCCTGTGGTTCCGCCAATGTGGTGTATCTAATAATGTGCATGAAGTGCCCTACCACGGGTTTCTATGTGGGAGAAACCGGACAAACACTGCACAAACGGATGAACTCTCATAGATCCAACATCATACACGGATTAACGGACGCCCCTGTGGCTGAGCACTTTTGTAAAAGAGACCACAGTATGAAAGACGTCAGGATCACCATTCCGATGGGCAATTTTCATAATCAAAAACAGCGTAAGGAATGGGAATACAAATTCACTCAGAAATGTAATTCCCTGAATGGCGGACTGAATAGGGACATGAGTTTTATGGCCAAATATAAACTTATTCCACATCCCCACCCAGACTAAACCCACTCACCAGGACACTGTGTTGTACTGTTTGATACATTTACACATCTACTTGCGCCCATTTCACACCTCCACTACTGTTCCCCCCCCCCCTCCCTCCTGAGTCTGTATCTGTACCTGGTCATCTGTTCAATTTGTTTGATGTTTACTGTCCCCATGTGTAAATATGTTTCTGATTTCTCAGTTTCTTTTGTAACATCCAGCCTGATGAAGGGGGCTTAGGACTCCCGAAAGGTCGCTTCATTTTTTAATTTAGTTAGCCAATAAAAGGTATCACAGCTCTACTTCTCTTCTCTTACTTAGGGCTAACACGGTACAAACCTCAACTACAGCTGACATCATAGCCAATGACTGAATGCTAATCCCCTGTCTGTCTCTTCTGAGCATGCCCAGGCTCAGTACCAGGTCACTAAATCACTCCGTTTCCATGAGGCATCCAGAAGCATAGCAGGCATACAGTAATGAATTCATAGGACAAACTATGATATATCAACATATTATAAAGAGGCCATTCTTTCTAAACGATGTTCTTATGAGGGTGGAGTTGTGATGTCCTATAAAAGACCGGCCATTTTACCTCCTGGTGTTCCCAAGACTTTCCCCTTCTGGGCCCATTGTCCAGAATGTCGGTTGTAAAAAGACCGTGATGGACTGTTGTCCAAGTGTTGTAGCATGACAAGGTCCCTAGTGAACGGTCAACATTACACTCCAGTTCAATTTTCTTCCCCCTTGGTTTAAAGTACCTACCGTACCTTCACTTACCACCAGCCTTTTGTCTTCTTTATTCAGATTGTCACCCAGCATCTTTGGCAGTTTTCTGGTGTCTAATTAGTAGGCTGTGAACCAATAGCCTTTATTTAATATCCGAATGACATCATCCTTTTTATTTCTAATCCATAGGCACATCTCCAGACTAAAGGGAATCTGATTAAATTCATTTCTGTACGCCTTGTATTGCAGTGCTTATATCCTGCACGTTCTTTAACCTGCGTGTGCAGGCCTGCCAAGATGTGTGCACATACACAGGTGTATAGTTTAGTGTGAACATTGACCCTAATTCTAAAGGTTTTTTTTTTTCTAATTTGCCCGTTTCCCTTTTGTCCCTCATTTTTATTGCCTTCAGCACTAGAGGGTTCTGGGACGCAGCCAAGGTGTTTTAGTTTATTGTAGCACGCTCGGCAGCCACAGGAAACCCGCTTCTAATTCCAAACATTTCAGCCAGATAAACCGCTAAGGAGAGGATGCCAATGCTGTGTAAATGATGGCACTATTGTCCATCGCGCTGTGAACAATAAAGCAATGTTTTTGTGTACAATGAATCAGAGACAGATACAAAATGGGAAGAAAAACCTTTAACTAGTTTAACGTGATATAAATGGTACTCGGTCTGGTGATCACTGTCCTTTTCTGTATATACAGGTGCTGTATAATCGCTGTTCCCTCTAAGCTGTGCGCTCTGCTGGAATAGAAGTATGGAGCGCACAAAATGTTATTTTATATGCACACAGAAAATATATTTCTGTGCACACAATCGATTTAAAATTAGAGGGAACATTGTATATAATGTATAGTAAATGGTATGACTGCATAGGAGGAACTGTATGTCATCAGATTTCATGTATCATTAGGGCCAGGGTTGTTTCTAGGCATAAACGACTCAGGCCAAGTGCTAGGGCACAGAGATTGTGGAGGGTATGTACCATGCATCGGTTTCCTTTCTTTTACAAGACCTATCAGCCACAGAACAGTAAATGACCAATCTAGTTACCTGTAGCCTCCCCGTTTGCATACAGTATAATCTTCTTGGCTGAGTTTTCTAATCCATGCAAAGACTAATGCAAGAGGGAAGGTGCCTATACACTGCCGATACCAGACAAATTTCATCAGATCCGACAGGTGTGGGGGCCGAAAACAACAACTGATGAACTTTCACCGTCGGCATCACTGTTGGTTGTTCCGGATGGAATATTTTTGTTGGTGGGTATTGCTTTACTGATTGGATAGCTGTAGTAGAGGGAGCTATCCGATTGGCCGCATGTGTGGGGACGCAGCATACAGTCGGCCTTGTGTATGTGGTTACCACCGCATGTATACCAACAGACATCAATGGGATCTGCCAGTATGTATGGGCACCTGTAGAAGGAGGGAAGTTTCAGATAGGAAGAGGGCACCAGCAGAGACTTGCTTAAGGCACCAAAATGGTAAGAACCAGCCCTGAATAGGACTCTATGTGTATCTGTATTTCAGGAAGAATCTTATGACATGAACAAAACAATATTCTCATTTATACAAATGAATGATCGTGTCACATTGTCCTATCACAGATGTTTGACTTAAGTAAATTAGCATTTAGCACCCCTACAGGGTTATTCAAAAAAAAATTCTTATCGTTTAAAATGGTGCTAATTTTGCCCCAACCAATCAGATCCTATTTAACATTTGAAAGCTAACATCTGATTGGTTGGGTTGCAGTGTTCATTTGACAATTTCCAACTCAATACAACTCAAAAAAGATAAGAATGGAGGCAGGCAGCCAGAAAGCCCATAAAATCCAGTCTTTATTAGTTCACCATATAAAAGCAGCACATCGGATACAAACTAAGCGCCCACACCCTTCATCAATAAGCTCCGCCCAACATGTTTCATGACCTCTCGTCACTTCCTCAGGGGCATGCCCCTGAGGAGAGGTCACAAAACATGTTGGGCGGAGCTTATTGATGAAGGGTGTGGGCGCTTAGTTTGTATCCGATGTGCTGCTTTTATATGGTGAACTAATAAAGACTGGATTTTATGGGCTTTCTGGCTGCCTGCCTCCATTCTTATTTTTTGTGAGCTATATCTGGGCCGTTTGGGAGCCGGCATTTTCGGAGGTGCAGTGAGCGCTGGAAGCAACCTTTTTCAGTCTGGCATTATGCTCCTGATCTGCAAACCGTGAGTTTTTGGATCAAAACAACTCAAGTTTATAGTAGATGCTGTACTTTTCCCCAATGGGAACTCCCTATGGTTTTTATCAGGAGATTAACACATCAGTTCGCTGCAAATTATCATGCGGCCCATAGGAGAAAGATCTGCATGTGTGTACCCAACCTTAAGGCTCGTACACACGTCTGATCTTGGCTCCAACCCCTGAACATGACGCACACCCTTGCCGAATGGACGTGTCTCCAGATATTGGCACTTGTGTATGCGTTCAGTCGGGGTCATTCGTTGAACACGAGCGATTATCTGCCAAAACGGGCGTTCTGCGTGCGCACGAACGAGCTCAGGGGTTGTGGGTCCGGGACAAGATCGGACGAGGCTTTAGACACACAGAATAAGAAATCCAGTCTGTCCATCTTCTACTATTATTTATCCTGTTGTGTTATAATGTTCTTTACTTTTTTAGGTTAATAATGCACAAAAAGCTGGTGCTGTAGGAATTATCATGTATTCTGATCCAGCGGATTACTGCGCTCGTGGGGTAGAGCCGTATCCAGATGGTTGGAACCTGCCAGGTGGTGGAGCCCAACGTGGAAATGTCCTTAATCTGAATGGTGCTGGGGATCCTCTAACACCTGGATACCCGGCTAAAGGTAGGTACATAGGGCCTGATTTACCCATATGTGCTGTGCTAAAAATAGGGGTTAAACTTGTGCTAAATAATATAGAATAGGTTAGCGCGAGTTTAACTCCATAATTGCACTGGCTGCACCAGTTTCACAAAAGAACCAGGGAGATTCAATAAAAGTTCTTATCGTTCAAAATGGTGCTAATTTTGCCCCAACCAATCAGATCTTATTTAACATTTGAAAGGTAAGATCTGATTGGTTGGGGCAAAATTAGCACCATTTTAAACGATAAGAACTTTTATTGAATCGCCCTGAATGTATGTAAAAGAATGTGCAATGTATTTAATAAAGGATTTGCACCACTTTTAACTTCAAAATTTAAGACCAGCTAATGGCTGGTCTTAAAGTGGTGCTGGAGTAAAATCCCTTTTGGGATTTACCACAAGGTGCAAACCCAGTATTAAATGCCCAAAGCCATATTTGCCCGGAGCAATTTGCGGCTTTGGGTAAATGAGGCCCATTGTGTTATACCTTTAATAGGAATATTAGATACTATTGGGGTTATTCAATAAAAGTTCATATCGTTTAAAATGGTGCTAATTTTGCCCCAACCAATCAGATCTTATTTAACATTTGAAAGCTAACATCTGATTGGTTGGAGCAAAATTAGCACCATTTTAAACGATAAGAACTTTTATTGAATAACCCTGCACTTTATCTACACGCATGGAGGGTAGAGGGAGTCTGACAGGGCAATGCACAGCTGTAAGTAAGAATAAAATAACAGAAATTGAACTGAATGCTCCTATGACTATTTGCCATAAAAATGAATGAAAGACAGAGCATACACATCTGTTAGAATTATCTTACTATCATCTCTTAATGATTGGATTCACGAGGAGGAAAAATCAATGCCAAGTCTACACGGTGACAATATTCAGGCTATGCTATTCATAGCAATGTATTATTATTCTGATCTGTGAAAACAGGAACTAGACCCTGCGCATGCTCCAATACAATGTACAGGGAGGGCTTGTTTACAGATTTTCCTGTATGTACATCCTACATGCCAGATCTTGTAGATGCCTGAGAGCAGGCTAATTTCTATCAGATGTTTTTAAGGAATTCATTTAATATGACTTGTCATAAAGTGTATATAAAATATAGGTAATATCCCAAACAGAAGTAACCTTATGAACTGTCATTGTGTTCTTCTAGAATACACATATCGATATGATATAAAGGATGGTGTCGGACTACCCAAGATTCCTGTACATCCCATAGGTTACCATGATGCTGAAAACCTGCTACGGTACTAAAAATGTAAACTGGTGTTTTTTTACCTCACTTTTTTTATAACACATTTTGCCTTTCGTCGGTCCTTACAGTTTTATGTCATCGATCAGAACGATGTCCACTGAGTTTGTTTAAATTCCAGAAAGGCTGGATGTGATCTTTAAAGCAGCTGTATGGTTGTGTATTACAGTTTCATGGGAGGACAACCCCCTCCGGACAACAGCTGGATAGGAGGTCTTAATGTCTCTTACAACCTTGGTCCGGGATATAACGGAAGTCATATAACAAAGTAAGTGTATTAAATAGAATATTGGTTTGTTATTCGGACAAGAAACAGGTCATAATGACAAAAAATTGTGGTGCCGATTTATCGGGGCGGAAGGCGAATTATCGGAGTCGCGCTAACCAATTCAATTTCGTTACATTTATTTATTGTGCCAGCTGCAGTTTTGCAAAAGACGCCCAATCAGCCGGTGCACAAAATTCAATATATCTGGTTTGCATGACTTTTACCTGGCATTAATGTCTCTCTGCAAACCCGAATTCGGCCAGGGAGATTTACCTGACCCTGGGTACATTTCCCTGTGTGTATTTAGGAAATTGTTTAAATGCAGTAACAAGGTTATACGCACTCTAGCGTCCTACAGAGCTTGGCTATTCACAAGGAAATGTTAATTGATGTTTTCAAATTAGCTTTGGAGCTAATAGACCACAAACTGAGGTGTAAAGCTCAATGTCAAGCAGCAGCTGCACTACATTATAAAGCCCTGTAATCTATTAACAATGTAGCAATGTGTGGTACCTGTACACAAAATATAGGGGCCAAATCATGATAAATGGCAGATTGTGTGGTGACTTTGGGTGTGAAAGGTAAAGGTGGCCATACATATATTCGATTTTCTATGCGACCAACATGCAATCGCAAAATGAATGGGATTTCACGATGCATGCCGGTCACATTGAAGAACGGGAAAGGCAGTTCCGGCAGGATCGGTCGAATGTTGCGGGAGCGCACGGGCGGGTAATTAAAATCGAATATATGTATGGCCACCATTAGATCACCACAATAACCAATACAAGATTAATTCAATGATCAAATGTTGAATCACTTGTATATGGCCAGCATTCGCTTGTTTAACACCATATCTAAAAGGAAAGATAACCTAAAGCAGAAGGTACTATTGCTCCCATAAATGTGGTGCCTACCTTCAGCTTTAATGTCATTTCTTTGCAGAAAGATCAGAATGCAAATCCATACCTACAGCGAAATAAGAAGAGTTTACAATGTGATTGGTTCCATTAAAGGAGCGGTGGAACCAGGTAATTTGCCGAGAAATATTTTATGGTTTACTACATACTCATGAAGATTTTGACTAACCGATGGTTAAGCCAAACACATAGAAGTATAACGTGATAGACTTAAAGGTTTTACCAACATTTTTTAACTGTTAACCAGACTGCCAAACATTCAATTTTACCCAAAAGTTTATAAGAAGTCTATACACAGTATGATACAGTATATTTGTATAGTACTTATTACTGTTGGACAATCGGGGATCAATGGGAATTTCATTGCACAGGGGATTTAAGTGCATATTAAAGAGCACGGTTCATTGCCCTTTACTTGTGTATTTATTGAGAGTAAAGTAAAAATGGTGTGAAAGGTTACGGTTCACATTATCTGGTAGTTGTCTTGCAATTCACTCATAGCTGTTCTTAGACAGATATGTGATCCTTGGTGGCCACCGCGATTCCTGGGTTTTCGGTGGAATCGACCCACAAAGTGGAGCAGCTGTTGTCAATGAGATTGTCAGGAGTGTCGGCAAACTCCATAAACAAGGTATTTCCTTCTCTAATGACAAAATCTCCATTTCCAACTCCCTGGGAGATGATCATTTTATCCTCAAATTGAAACTTCTACAGGGTAATCAAGCAGGGAAATGTCTTGTATTAATAGAAAGAGAAACCTTGGACAACCCATAGGGAATTGAAAGGAATTTACTATAGTGATTGGGGGGGATACACAAAATGAGACCTTTTCCATTACCTAAAATGCTAAATTATTTCTCACTTTTAATGATAAAAAAAAAAAAATTCCATAGGGTGGAGACCAAGAAGAACCATGATGTTTGCCAGCTGGGATGCAGAAGAATTTGGACTATTGGGTTCTACAGAGTGGGCAGAGGTAATGTAACCCTCTTTATGGTGGTCCTATTAATTGACGGAGATGATAACTAAATAAACGATGATTCTCATTCATCCAGGTCATGGTATATCTGTTGTATTCAACAGCCAGAATAAAGGGTTCAACACCAGGGTACATAATTGCCACAGATTTTTGTACAAGTCATTCTGAATTGAGAAAGCCAGTGGGGTGACTAGTGAAATGTCTTCACTAAACTTCACTAAGAACTAAACTTTAAGTCCAGTTGAACTGAATACAACGGATTTAACTTAATAAACAGGGAAATTCAATAAAAGTTCTTAACGTTAAAAATGGTGCTAATTTTGCCCCAATCAATCAGCTCTAATTTAACATTTGGAAGCTAACATCTGATTGGTTGGGGCAGAATTAGCATCGTTTTGATAATAAGAACTTTTATTAAATCTCCCTGTAAGTGACTAGATTGTAAGCTCTATGGGGCAGGGACCTCATTACCTCTTGTGGCAAAGCTCTAGAATTTCTATATATATAAGTTATATATTTATGTACTGAACTATCTATGTATTTACCCCCCTTGTATGACTTTATTGTATTTTATACTGTACAGCGCTGCGTCCCCAAGTGGCGCTTTATAAATAAACATATACATACATACAGGTGTTTTAAAGGTATCCCGATTACACATTATTTATTTTTTTTAAACTTTTTTTGGTTTCTTAATGTAATAATGGAGATGTAGTAGAGTCCTTGTAGAATAAGATTTATTATAGGTGCTTCCAGTAATGCCAAAAACTTGCTTTCTTTCTTTCGCCTTTTGTATTGAGTTATATTTGACCTGGTTTTTCAGATTTTATTTATTACAGAAAATGCTGCAACTTTCTAAAATGTTCTTGCTGTGATGTTGCATTGCCCCTTACCTCCACCTCCGTGATTTGTTTTTAAGTTGTTTTTTGGTTATTTACTGTAGTTGATTTCTTTGTTTGTAGGAGAATGTGAAGATATTACATGAGCGGGCTGTTGCCTATGTCAATGCGGACTCCTCTGTAGAAGGTAATGTCTCTTTCTTTTCATTCCAACGATCTGAACTATGTTACATGTATGTCACATGTAGATTTTAGTCTGTCACACCTGTGTTTTAATGTTATTACCCCTATTTTATGCACTTTATATGGATATAATCAAATTTGATTAAAATATACACAGTAGTGTAAAGTTCACTTACTGTATCTCAAGCTCTGGGTTTCTTTTAGCTAATGACTTGTGAAGTACATTATTTTCCCATTTTCTTCCTTTTGATTTAATCCCCTGTACACCGGAAGCTTATTTGGACAGGGCTAATATTCCTGGTATTTCTTGGTATTGCTGTGTGTAGTTTTGCACTACCCTTGTTTGCAACTTTTGTATGTGTTTTTCTAGGTTTTCTGGCTATCCTGGCTGTATGTAAAGCACCATGGAAGATAGTGACACTATAAAAATCAGTTATACTAAGAACTTTATGATAAGCAAGCCATAGTTTATATGGGCAGAACATAGGGATAGAGCAATAGAAATTAGGAAATGTTAGCAACACAATAATAATTATCAATTTACTGATGTACTGAAACTCTTATAAAGCCTCACATTACAGGCTTACACTTGTATGGAGACAAATATATATATATATAAAAGAAGAAGCAAGATGGTGCACTCAAAGGGTCTTTTCCAAAACTTTTATTCATATAGTGTTTCAGCAACGTTTCTGCTCGTCTTCTAAAGCCTTTATCAATCTTGCTTCTTCTTTTTTATTCAATTTGGAAATTGGATTGAACCTGGGTAAGTATACCGTCAAGTGTGAGTGCCTACATTTCTCTCTCTCTCTCTCTGGTTAAAGGGTAACTGTGGTATCCATACAAGTGCCCTCTATTTTAAAAGAGCTCTCTCATAGCTTTCAAACAAGCCTAGGTCTATGTCTCTAGATTCTCTAGATCTTAAATTATAGGCTTGTAAAGTTACAGTCAGGATAAACAAGGAAGTGTGTGACAGTCACATCATCTATATTTTCTGAAGCTATTTAAAGACAGTAACAGCAGTAGGATACAAGTGGGTATTCTCTAGTCTATGGCATGGGGATGGAGCAATAGTGCTGTTGATGTTACAGCTCACAGTGCTAGCTGTGCCACGCTTTATACTGCTTTAAGTTTGCATAGATTGCAGCTAGAAGCATGATCCTGGAGTCTTGTATGGAGTCCACAGTTCCCCTTTAATTATTATTAAATCCTAGACCTGTAAAGACTAAACAGCACATGTTTGTTTTTTATTTGTGTACATTTTATTGTAGGGAATTATACCCTGAGAATTGACTGCTCTCCTTTACTGTATCAGCTGGTCTATCGCTTGACAAAAGAGGTAAATGTTAACTTGGTAACATCTTAGCTAGGTCAGCACACTTTATTATTTGAGATAACCCAAGGGCACCATGATCTATATGCAGTCAACTTCATTTAGCCAAATCAGCATTGTATGGGTTACCAATTGGAGTATATGTATCCTCTGATATAGCTTTGCTACCTCTATTAATCCAAACACTAAACATAATATAGAATGATGTGGTACCCACATGGCCCATGGCCTTAGTACAGTAATTTATACTTTATCAGTAGATACACAGCAACAAAGGTCTAAGACAAAGCACGGATACCAAGTGTCTCCGATACAAGTTGACCTGGAAGGTCAGTCATTGTATAACTGCTACAATTAAATAAGTGATTTATCCGCAAATTCCATAAGGTCAGAAATAAAGAACCAGAAGTTGTCTTCAACAACCGTTCAATAAAAAAGAAAGTGTGTATATAGTGTTTCTAGATGTTCAATGCTCTACGTGTCCATTATTTCTGACCATCTTCACTTCCATCAGATTGAAAGTCCAGATGAGGGCTATGAAGGGAAATCTCTGTATGAAAGCTGGCATCAGAAAGACAACTGGACAGACTATAAGGATAATCCAAGGTATTGGTCCATCCAATTCCCCTGTTTACAGAACTCCCAAAAAGTGGTTTGATCCACTATAGTCTTATTTAATATTCCATTGCAGCAAACACAACTTCATTGTATCTTCTGATCTATTGCAAACCCAGAGGTGAAGATGCAGCTGTACAGCTCCTCACCCTGGGTCCTTTTAATGGGCGGAAGGTGGGTAACAAAAAAAAGGAGGGAGGGTGTTTTGTCCTTTTAAGATGGCCGTACACAGTGAAGGATCCCAATCTACCAATTTAATGTATGCCTCTTGTGCATATAGACAAACAGGAACCCTGCTCCAAAGGGGGTCCTAAAACCATATGCTTAGAATGGTCAAAGAGTGTGGGGGGCCTCTACATCATGTCCTGTTCAGGACCCCCACAGACTCTAAATCAGCCCTGGTCTTGTGAAGAGGCTCCTCAAGAACCAAAATATGGGAAGGTCAATCTGGTTTGGATGAGAAATCGTTGTATGGTCAAGTTAGGACACCTGTATGATTACCTGGGATCTCCCACAGTTCACAGGTGTAACCAAGAAATCTCATTATTATTTTCCCTTCTACGGATTCCAAAAATTGATTGAGAAAAGCCAAAAGCATCAACTCTGTTCATTTTCTTTCAAGGATAAACAAGCTGGGCTCCGGGAACGATTTTGAAGTGTTTTTCCAGAGAATTGGCATTGCTTCTGCAAGAGCTCGTTACACTAAAAATAGGGTAAGTCTTTTGTAAAGAGGCACCTGGTAGGTAGGAGGGATGGTATACATCTCTGTCAGTTACAATGAGTCACAGAACAATTTTATCAAGTGACAGGCTAAATATCTATTATTGTTTCAGAACGTCACCCTGAAACCTTAAATGGTGTAATTGTCTTAGGAGCAGAGCTGGCATGAGAATAGAAAAGAAATAAAGGGAAATTAAAAGCAAAAAATCAATTCAGATCTAATCCTTTCTGTGTGAATTACGGCAGAGCCTTAATGGAATAGCGATGGTAGAATGAGGGATTGTTGTATTGTGTAAAGCTGGGTACACACAGTAACGATATATCGTCTTTTGGAAAGACAGAAAATTTCCATCGGCTGCTCTAGACTCCCTATAGAGGAGTCTAGCGCGGCCGATGGAAACACACAGTCCCGAGCGTTCTCCCTATGATGTTCATTGATGTTCACTCTACTTTACAAAAAGGGTCCTGGCTGCATATTCTAAACCAGTCAATGCACTAAGGCCGTATTGATCATTGCAGGCCATATTGCTATTGTTGGATCAGATATGATTCATGGACAATTGATCTAAAGGATGTCACAGTCTCTCACTTCGCCATGTGACATCCTTTTAGCTCTTGTAAATCTAAACTGTTATCCTACCTTTCTGAAAACCAGCACTATTAATGATTGTTAGCTGCCTGGGCACTTATCCCTCCCCCACTTGTATCTGTATGTTGTCCCTCCCACTTAGATTGTAAGTTCTTCGGGACAGGGATCTCTTTCCTAATATGTCAAGGCATGCTGATTATATATATATATATTCTTAACCTTTGAAACTTTATTTATGTAATCTTTATTTATCCGTATAATTCTTGCACTTGTTCCCCTGATTGTATACTCCGTATTTTATAATGTACAGCGCTGCGTACCCAAGTGGCGCTATATAAATGCATACATACATACAATATCAGATGGTATGCTTTCATTCCAGGTCAATAATAATCCTCTTTCCAATAGTGGCCTCTTACCAGTTCCTGTTTATATTTTTGAGTACTGCAGGATCAATCACTAGACAAAATGGTTCTCACCTGAATTGTTTCATTGCTCACTAAACTTCTATCACTTACTAGTGAGTATGCAAGGGCCAGATCTAAAGTTAAAGGCACCTTGACCAGCAGAAGCCAAGTGATTTCAATTACTGCCATGATTTTTATGATTCTCTTACCCTGCATTTGTATGCCATTTTGCCGGCTTTTATATTTATATGCCAGAGCTGAATGAACCAGTGCAACATGGAACTCACATGTGCGGGAACATTAAAACAAAAATTATACGTATATATGACTTTTAAAAAAAAATTCAGCTGTAACCGAAGAGGTTTTTTTTATTTCTTGATTCCTATTTTCAAATTCCCTCTATTTACATAATGATAAACACAGGTGTAGAATACAGTGGGAGAAATGTGTAGGATGGCCTGAGTCATAAAAAACAAATCTCTCTCCATAATGTAACATCTCGTATTTATAAGATATTCAGTGTTACTTATTTGAGAACTCAAGAAAGGAAAGTTACGCCCACCAAGTTTCCAATCAGGATGCTGTATAATACCGTACATACTAGTTGGTATATAGGGCAGTATTGCAAAGTTGCTATACCTTGATTTTACCAACATAGTAAAGTAATGATGGCAAATGTTCGTTTACAATGCCATTCATATTTTGCACCACAGTCGTAAAGCAAAATGCCAATTTCAACCATAGGATACCACAGCAGCCCTTAATTACAGCTGCGCTCAGGGGCGTAACTACCAGGGAAGCTACCGTAGGCGTGCCCAGGAGCCAAGGGGGCCCATCTTCTTATTTTTCCTATGACAGATATAGCATCCTTCCTAGAAAACCACTGTGAATGCAGAGATAGGGGCCCCATCATAGTTTTGCTGGAGGGCCCAATGATTTCTAGTTGCGCCACTGCCTTTGCTCATAAATTTGCATCCACAGGCATAGTACAGATAACAATTGGGACTGCCAAACAAGTTCAGTTTCCCAACAAAATGGCAGTAAACATTTCAAGGGAACACAATGTTTCTACTTTCATTATGGAGACCTCTAAACCAGGTTTAGGAGGCCTCTGTGACCAGCTGAAGGAGCTCTGGGAATGTTATAGTCACAAAGCGAAACACGTCCTGCTAAAGCCCAGCACGTCCTAGTTTTAAGATGGTTCTCCCCATTTCATGCGATGTTCCATAGCAGTACCTGTAAGTTTGGTAGTTCCCTATGACTTGCTTACATGTATACATGACTACATGACTCTCAATACCTGTTGACTTATGGTATGCACTATTGTATTACTATTTTTATTATATGTGACTAATGAATAGTATGTGGTAGTGTTTTTATGGATTGTAGCTTAATAATGGACTGTATATGTTTCCCTATAACCAGGTTTAGACTTAGTTATTGGCTCTGGGACTTGGGTTGTCTCGTACTCAAGCAATAAGAGCTGCTAATGTTTTTAAAGGCCTAATTCTCCTTTCCATGATCTTCAAGGATTACAGACCACTGGTCATAATACATTCAGGTTGGACTAACTTTAAAATACTGATTTTTTTAAACAAATATTCATCCAGCTTGTTTTATTCCTACCAAATTGGCATACCAGGAGATAAACCTTCCTCACCGCCACTAACATTTTATAAACATGTTAAGGACAATCTCTATTTACATATTGAAACATATATCTGAACTATTTATTTTCTTTTCAGAAGGAATCAAGGTTTAGTGCTTACCCTGTTTATCACAGTGTTTATGACACATTTGCTATTGTGGATAAATTCTATGATCCCCTATATAAGAACCATCTGTCTGTGGCAAAAGTGCGGGGTGGTCTTGTAATGGAACTAGCCGATTCCATGGTGCTTCCATTGGATGGACAGGACTATGCCGATGCACTGAATAATTATGCAAACATCGTTTATAGTATGGCAAAGAAACATCAGCTGAAGCTCACAGTGTTCAATGTATCGTTTGGTAAGACGTATCGAACATCATTTTTCTATAATGTTGCTTGGATGTTATTTTTTTGTTTATTTAGACTAATCGTCACTGAATTAATTGGTCATCAAACGTGGGAGCTCTTCATTAGCATTAAAGATTCCACAGATGGTTAAAATGTCACATGAAGCCATGAAAGTTTGGTTTATACTGTATAATGTGTGGAATTTCCCTATAAATAGAAAGTGGTATAAGGGTATGGATTACAGTATAATGTGGTGACTTTTCAAGGCTTTTGGCTTTACTAGTGCAACCATCTATTTCTACCCTGTACTGGAGAGATAAGGTGATATGTAACTAAATATTCTCTTATGGACCCAATCATTTACCAGCTGGATTTGAGTCCTGCGAGAATAGAACTTGAGAACGTTTTCCATATTAAATGCCCAGTGCGGGGTTAAAGCTTTCTATGATCTTGGCAATCACGTATTAAGCAAGGTTGTGCATGAAACTTGCATATTTCATTGCTTCCAAAATCCAGTAGAGGCAGTAGCAACGCTAGCCCTCCTGACATCTAAGACTATGTAGACTTTTTGTTATTGACACTATTTTCCACTCCTACCTTGGACTGGAACCCCAAGTTATAGATGATTGATAGTTCTTTAATTAATTCCTCTATCTGGGAGGCAGTTGACCTCCACTGGAGACTGATATTTGCCACCCATGAATCAACAATAGCCAAACTCAAATTACTAGGCTAATTTTCCCAACTGACCATGTTCATTTGTCACTAGTGTAGTAGACCACAACATGGGACACTATGATGTCATTTGATGGGAAAAAAGAACAAATTGTCATGATGGTTATTAAAACACACAAACTCCTTTATTACAAATAAAAGATCAGAACCTTTTAGAAATGTTTAAACCTGTACATTAAATGATAGTAGGTATCATTTAATTAAGAACACATTGTTTTCTTTACAGATTCACTATTTACTTCTATTGACAATTTTAGAGAAAGTGTTAAGTCATTTCACATGAGATTGCAACAACTTGATTTGTCAAAGTAAGTACCAAAAAGTAAAGGGGAATTTTAGGCGGATATATTGAAATAGATATTTGGTCCTTTTGGTTATAAGGAGAACTACAGTATATGGTCATGAGGTTGGTTAAGTCAATTATTTAAACAAGAAGCAGCTTAGTATGGGAGCTTGTATTGAATATTCCTGCCTCACAATCTTCTTTATTTGCAGAGTGGCAACCTTCTGAATATCACTTTGTGAAACTCTGCTGTTAGAGCTGCCAGGCTTTCTCTCTGCTTCTGTTCTATCTTACTAATGGGAGTGTCTGGTGGCTTTGAAATGCAAGTGTTCTTTTAAAGGGCAACTGTACTGTCCCAAATGCACTCACACCTGGTAGAGTGCAGATGTCTCAAACCCGCACCCCTAGGGGTATAGGAAAACAGTATACAAACTAGATGAAAGTCGCACTCCAAAGTTACATGTGTTGAATGGTTCACCATTCAACACATGTACCTTTGGAGTACAGATATACTGTAAACATGATTGCTTCATCTTAAAGGGTATCTCCATCCCTAAATTAAACTTTTTATCACTTACTTACAGATCTTAGATACCCTGTCGCTCTGTTCCTGGCTCTCTGCTAGCCGGAAACAGCTAGAGAGGGGCGGGACCGGCAGCCGCATCTGTGATTGGCTAGCTGGCAGCCGGCTATTCAGAGCACCGGGGGAATGAAAGTTTGTAAGTAACTTTCTGTGGCTTTTCTTGCAAAACTAAATTGGCGGTTGGGGTTGGGATGGGGGTAGATTACTTACAGTAAAAAGGATTTAATGCCAGGGGATGCGGCAGACAGAAGAGATCCGGAGGGGGGAGAAGAGTAACCCTGCGCATGTCACTGTCCTTATTGAGGTTAAGGAAGCAGTGGGGACCGGATGACTCACAGACAGCTCCTACTCATCAGTTTTTTCGACTTTCAACAGGCACTGCAGGAGAACCATAAGGAGCAGAGATGTAAGGATTTTTTTTACATTACACCGTGGGGCCAGTAGAAGGTTACATTTTAGTTTTAAGGATGGACATGCCCTTTAATATATAAATAAATACATGTAAGTAGCGTGTGTGTTGCTGTTTGACTTCAATCCATTACTTGGATTTGCTCAGGCTCGGCATCCTCCTCCCTCTCATAACAGACCCCTCCTCCCATCTGACCAGACTTTCTATGAGGGCAAGCATGCTCAGTAATCACTAGGCAGCATTGGAAAAGGGAATATCCCATCATGCAATTTACACATTCCATGTACAGGAAAACTGCACAAAGCAGAAGTGTTATGATAATAATGTCACTAATATATTAAATAAAATAGGGTGAGAATAAGACTTTGCAGCTCCCCTTCAAGCATTTGCAAATCAGGAATGAATACTTCTGGGTAATTTCCATGTTTCCATGGAAGCTTTCCTATGAAAAGGTTTTTACAGTATTCCACTTTAGAGTATTCAGCTTGTGGAATACTGTAAAAACCTTTTTATAGGAATCGTTTTCCTGAAAACTGCCATGGAAACATGGAAATTACCCAGAAGTCTCAGTTACTTATTTCTTTATGATAATAAGACATCTGAAATGTGAGATGCTTCAGACTGGATATATAAACTAATGGGGGACAGATCACCAACAAAAAAATGGTTGGAAAGAATCAGTTTCCAGTAATGAGCAATTAGAAAAAAATAAAGTCTACCATTTTGAAAAGAACCTTTGAAGACTGTAATGTTAACATATTGGCAAAGGAACGTGACTGGTTCAAGAGAGGTGTTAAGGAGGCCATTTATGTGAAAATAAAGAAACCAAGCCTAAATAGAGGTGGGGGGGTTCAACACCAACTGTCTGCCATGTACAATGCTGTTTTGACACCTTACTCTGTTCCTATAACACCTCTTAGCCACTATCCAATCACGCCCTTAACACTTGGCTGTGATATGCTAATTGGGATTTTCCAGGGTACATAATTGCCACAGATTCTTGTACAAGTCATTCTGAATTGAGAAAGCCAGTCGGATGACTAGCGAAACGTCTTCAAGAACTAAACTTTAGGTCCAGTTGATCTAATTGAATACAACAGATATTTGATGTAGGAATACCTTCCATATTAAGGTGCCATCTAATTTTAAGAAGAAACATTTGACAATATAGTTGTTTAAAGCCCTGATCTATTTGCCTTGTCTTCACTAGAAATGTTTCCCTATGTAAATAAATTCACCTTTTGTCACCTCTAGTTCTTACCTCTAAAATTTTCATTAGTTTTTGTACATGTTTAGTGGCAATTTTTAGCTCCATCAAACACCTTTACATGATGTGAATCCACATATCCCAGTCCATTGTTTTAGTTAGTAAGACTGCGGCGTGATCATATATAAAATAGAGGACAGGGGGGCCTCAATTGGAATTCAGTTTAACAGTGTTGTATTTATTTCAGATGTGGCACATGTGTCAGACCTCAAAAGGGTCCTTCCTCAGGAGAATAGCATCTGATTGACTGAATTCCAATGGAGGCTCTCACTTGTATGTTCTATTTTGTGTTCCAATTGCCTGAGGGCTGTGGTGAGGTCCTCCACCTGATTGTGAATGTACTAAAGTTATTGGATATAAAGCTAATGTAACATTGCTTTTTCTTGAGTACACATAATTGTATATAGTGGGGACAATGGAAATTAATTTACTCCTCTGAAATGGTTCTGGTGCCACCACTTCACTTGGCCAGCAGTCTAATGAGAACATGTACTTCCTGTGGATTGGGATTACCAGAATAAAAGGGTGAGGCAGGAAGTAAATAATTGAGAAGGTGACAGATGGCACTTACAACAGGACAGGCTTCTATACCATGTGGAACTAATGAAGAAAGCTCTAATTACTGATACCCTTTGCTGTACTGTAATTAGCCTTTTTGTTTTTTTTCTGCCCAGCCCTATTGCAGTGCGTATGATGAATGATCAGTTAATGTATCTGGAACGCGCATTCATAGATCCGCTTGGGCTGCCAGGGAGACCCTTCTATAGGTAAGAAACCATTGTTCTTAAATCCAAGTTGGCAAAGTTATTTGGGTTTTTTTTTTGTATCCTTTCAGTTCCATGGACATTAAACACGCAATATCTGTATCAGCCATGGTGGGTGGTTAAAGGTACAAACAGAGCAATAAAAATAAGAGTACTGATGAATTTATTGCATACTCCCAAAGGAAATAAATCATGATCAGGCCCAGTTAACAGTAGACACGGAGACCATATTTTGGAACTCAAATCCAAGTGTGGGATTCTTTGCCAAAAATCCTTAACATTTCACATTTTTATTTTAGAACACTTGGTAGATACTTAGGGCTCATTCAAACTAGAAACTGACAGAAATGCAAAGCACCAGGTGCTTTGTAATGCTACATCCCATCTTTAGTCTTCCAACTCTTGTCAAACTGTAGTGATGTTTATCAGAGTTTTAATTAAAAAAAACTTTTCAAACATCCGTATTTTACACCGCGCTTGAGTTTCTAAGCCTTCTTTATAACCCCCTGTAAAAAAACAACTGGCAAAGTGGTTGAAGGAATATATATCCCAGTCCCCCTAAGGTTTCTTGCCTACAGGTGGTAAGGTAAAACCAGAAAGCTTGGCATAGAGATTTTTCTTTGCTTGTTTGAGAACAAATTAAGTTTGTACTGGGGCTGATTTTACTGGGAATCCACAAGGGTAGGGTGGATTCCCAATCCTTTAACCAGTCCAGTGTGGGTTTCTCCTGTGTCTTTAAGGGCACGGCCACACCACAACGCAATCGCACACGGAATCGCATGCAATTTAATGTGCGATTTCGTTGTGTTTGGGCATGCGTTTTTTTCATTAGATATAGAAAAACACATGCGTGAGATTAAAAATGCGGAATGCAATGCGCAATCGCATTCGCATTTCGGTGCGTTGCCGCCATTCCAATGATCAGGATAAAACGTATGCGCAAAAGCAAGAAAAACGCGATAGTGTGGCCTAGCCCTTAGGGGACACTAAAAGGCACAGTGAGGGAAATCACTGTTGTTAAATAGAGCTCAGACTAACAGGTGTTTATTTTATTTTACCTGCATGCCAAACCTGTACCTGTTGTGAGAATAAAACACAGGCTTATCATCCCTACACTGAGGATTCTTGGTCTATTTCTGTGTCTATGCACCATGTGAATACTTCCATCAAGTTCTTCCATTCGACTAATCCCCTACACCCCCATTACATCAGTTTATTAGCATGTCCACACTTAAAACAAAATACTGGTGACTTGTCCATTATCTGCCCGCAACCCTAACTGCTATTTTTCCAGTTTATTAAATGCATTTCTCACCAGAATTTTAATGTTATATTCCTTCCTGGTATCTGCATCCTCCCTCTGCTCAATGAGCTTTTTATAAGCTTGAGCATGTGGAGAGGAGGCAGCAGGTAACACAGTAGTGAATCATTGGTTGTGATGTCAGATTGACTGCATGGAGGGAGGGTCCAGCTTACTCTGCAAGAATGGGGACAATAATTATCCTTAAAGGGTCACTATACCCACTCAAACAACTTTACATTATGTAAAAATACAATTTGAGAGAAGTAAAATGGTGGTACTTGCATATTCATCTGTGCTTGCTTTGTCATTAAATTATTAATGTTTAGTGAGTGCTCCTAATTGCCCCTCACTGCCTTCTTGTAGTGTCTGTGACACTTGTAAGTTCTGCACAGCCTCACCATTGACACTGCTCTGCTTACACATCTCCCCCCTCCCCTGCCTTCTTTCCTGCTGATTCTCATAATTGTTGCAGAAAGTGTGCTGGCAGGCAGCTAAAAATCCTAGTAAGAGGTCAGATATGGGTCACATATTACAATCTCTGCTCCTGGAGTGACAGCTCTTTCCCTGTAAAATGATGATTTCTCAGGATCTACAGTGAGTATAGAATTTTATTGAGTATAGATACCCTTTAAATATCAGGTTAACCAGTTTTTTGTTTAAAGGGTAGACATGACTAAGGGGGTGTTCCCCCGAAACACGTCAGATGACGACCTTGTGATGTGTTCAAAGCAATAAAGTTGATTTTACCGGTACCGGAAGTGCTGTCCGTCTCTCTGTAAATTGTAGACATTTAAGGCCAGCTTTATTCTAGTAGGGATTTCAATCCTATTTAGTGAACCAATTATTAACCTATTATTAGACCGATTTAAATTGCAGTTTAATATTCCATGCGAATATTGAACACATTAACTGGAAACCTTTCCATTTTGACCACAAACACCATAGAAATGAATCACTAACCTGGGATTTGTACAAATAGCAGCTGTAGGCTACAAGTACTTGGCTATCCTTGCTGGACAGAAATATGTTCCATTTCTGCAATAACGAGAAGATCAGTGATTCACTCCCACTATTTTCTTCTTTTTAATTGTACAGACACATCATCTTTGCTCCGAGCAGCCATAACAAGTATGCTGGAGAGTCTTTTCCTGGCGTATACGACGCCTTGTTTGACATTGAAAACAAATCTGATGAACTTGCTGCCTGGAACGAAGTCAAGAGACAAATATCCATTGCGACTTTTACAGTTCAGGCTGCAGCAGAGACTTTAAAAGAACCTGTGTGAAAACTGTCCATATTTTAATAAAGTATTTACATTTCTAAATTGTATTATTTATAATTATGTTAATAAGGTTTGAGGATTATGTTGAACCGATCGACTGTCGGGTATATTTTGGACAGGTCAAAAAGTAACAAATAGACCAACATTTTTCATCTGTCGATTAGTCACAACAAAATATTGGTGGAACCTCTTTTCTTCTAGAACTTGGTTTATTGAGGTGATCTGTCAGGGAGGAATACCGGGTCAAAAGGTGCACTAGCATAGGCAAAATTCTGCATCTCAATGTCTTTTTTGAGGCCAAGAAATTCCCTTTTTGGACGGCATCTTGTGTAGGCAGTTCAGCCATGGCTACAAACACAAGGAATTTTTATGTTCTCCCTGTGCTTGTGTGGGTTTCCTCCTTTCCTCCACAATTATAAAGATTGTATGTTCGAAATGTAATTTCATCAGGGTAGGACATATACAGAGTTTATTATTTTAGGGGAGGACATGCCCTAAGCAACTTGAAAAGGGAACTGTACATCCTGAAAGCTTGCTATGGTTGTCCTTTCAGTTATCCAATAAAGATATCACCTTTACACACATTTTCTTATGTCCCTTTCAAAAAAGTTACCAAGGCATTTGATTGGCTGCCATTAAGTACCTCATTTTTGTGAGCCATATACACTGTAATTGAGGTTGAATAAAGTCGTATGTCCTTCTAGTCAGTTGATCCAGAGGAAGGCAAAAAAAACCCCAAAAAACAGAACTACAGTAAATGTATTAATACCAGTAATTCTCATTATATAGTATCCCTGTACCAACCAGAACTACAGTATATGTATCAATACCAGTAATTCTCATTATATAGTATCCCGCTAACCAACCAGAACTACAGTATATGTATTACCAGTAATTCTCATTATATAGTATCCCTGTACCAACCAGAACTACAGTATATGTATCAATACCAGTAATTCTCAGCATATTTCTAGTATCCGTACCAACCAGAAACTAGAGTATATGTATTAATACCAGTAATTCTTATTATATAGATACCTGTACCAACCAGAACTACAGTATATGTATTAAAACCGGTATTCTCAAATTATATAGTATCCCCGTACCAACCAGAACTACAGTATATGATTAATACCAGTAATTCTCATTATATAGTATCCTTACCACCCAGAACACAGTATATGTATTAATACCAGTAATTCTCTATATATAGTATCCCCATACCGACCAGAACTACAATATATGTATTAATACCAGTTATTCTCATATATAGTATCCCTGTACCAACCAGAACTACTGTATATGTATTAATACCAGTAATTCTTATTAAGTTTTAGTTTTAGAAACTTATCCAGGCCTTTTTTAAAGCTATTCAAGAACTTGCTATTACCACATCTGTGGAAGACAGTTCCACAGTTTCACCGTTCCCACTGTAAAGAAACCTTTCCTAACCTGAAGATGAAACTTTTCTTCCAACCTTAAAGGATGTCCACATGTCCTCCGATATGACCTATCAGTGAACAATGCACCAGAGATTTTACTGTAGGCCATTAATATATTTGTAAAAGTGAACATATCCCCACGCAAACGTTGTGTCAGTTCAATGTTCTTGATGGCCCTAGCCCATAGAGTTTGATACTTGTGTGGTCATCTATGCTTTTCAATAAATTCTCTGCTCATCAAGAGGTTTCTATGGGTAGGTTGTATTTTGTCACTAAATTACGAGAGGCTATGCCTCAAATAGAAATATGAACTGGAACCCCCCACATCTAAAGAGAAAAAGTCAATAAAACAGGATTTTTAGTGTATTAAAAAAAAATACATCCTAAGCTTGGTAAGTATAAGAAAAATAGTCACGAATGTTCGTCATTAGCCAGTAGCACAGTAGAGAAACAGGCAAGGTGGAACATGGCCCCCACAGCAAACATTTCTATATCCTGAAAACAAACGCAAGGTTTTGTCTCAGCAGGAAATCAAGACACCATAGGAGTGGAATAATAACATTCTAAACCAAAAGAGAAAAAATAAATACAATTAAATATTAAAATAACCTTAGATGCATTGTTTGTATAGGGTAATAACAGTTCTTGTCAGTCAGCTGATGAGGAAATTTAGGCTCTTTTAGTTCCACTGGGATGCAGTCGTCTGCATTTAATGGCAATAATGGTCACAGAGTAGAACACTGTAGTGCATATAACTGGTAGTTGCTCCAAGGTGTTGCTTAAAAGAATACTGGAGAACTGCATATTACAGGCTGTTAGGCTGAATGAGTATTATAGTACAGTGTAAGCGATAACATACAATTCATTAGACTAAGTGGGCTGAACGTTTGGGATTTTGCCATTAATTGTGAGTTTTACTTTTCTGGTGTGTGGTTTTCAGTGATCTGGCTTTCTATATTTTTTATAGAGATTATTAATCTGACCTCTTCTTCTTCTCTCCGCATCATGTCATCTTCCCATTCATCAAAGGTCTGCTCCTGCAGAAGTAAAAGTGAGAGATCGAGCACTGCTTGGGCAGCCAATCCAGACGCAAAGCCTAGATCAGATGACTGGTGAATCCGGGCGAGTCTGTCTTTAATGGCCTGAGGCAACACTGTCCTAGGTGAAGAAGAGACATTTTGGGTTTCTGCTTCTCTATTGGTGGCTTCACACTTTCCTGATGGGAGATGTGTATTTATATCAGGTTGTGGCTCTTCTGGAACAGCAATGTCTTCAGGACCACCAGCCCCATGAACTCTTTGAGATTTCCCATTAAACTTAATTTTATTGTCACTGTATGGGGCGTCATATGATGGCTAGAGGGGATGCGTTGAGCTCTGCTGGCTGCTCAGAAGACAAAGGTGTGATCATAGCTATAAAAAGAAAAACAATGTCAAACTTAAATCCTATAGCGAGTTGTCCTCGCCAGCTTGTCTGTGCAGTATGCGATGTAGCCAATGGGAAGACACGCTCTGCAAAGCACAACTTCCTATTAGTATAGTATAGTATAGTATAGTATTTGAGGTTGATAAAGAAATACGTCCATCCAGTCCAACCCATCTAGCAATATCCTCATTTCTGCTCAACTGATGATCCAGAGGAAGGCAAAAAACCCCCACCAAATTTTGAAGGGGGAAAAAATTCCTTCCTGACTCCAAGTGGCAATCGGAAATTTCCCTGGATCAACTCTACTTGGCTATATCGCATACTGTCACCGACAGTGGCCGAGCGGCGAGAGAAACACAAGATAAACAGCGTATAGGAATACCAGGGGTGAGGATTTAGCGGATTAGCTCCTAACCATGGGTACTATTTAGGTTTCAAACAGGGAAAAGGTGAGTGTAATTGTTAAGATGAGTTATGTTAGGCAGTACTGGTATGTATTCTAGGACATTATCACACAGCAACTGAAAATATCATTGCATTTATAAAATGCGTGTGGGAACAAGCGATATTGGGACTATTATATACGTCACAGAGGAATTCCCAGACCACCCAACAAGTAGCTAAGCTTTATATTTCAATGCATTATTATTTATAATGCTTCATAGTAGAAGAGGCAGTACAGAGCGACTGTGGTCTTGGTACTTGCTATATTCCATCATCCATCTACTTTTTCACAACCTGGCAGGAAAGACTAGTGCAAAGTGCAATTATGGGAATTATGAAATTCTATATAAAGTCAATACAGTTCAGGGGTCCTGAAACCATGCGGGCACAGTCCGTCATGAGCGATTGGTGCATTACCTAATGAGGCTAGCCAATCAGCATCTACATGAACATCTCGGAGGGGCGGATCTAAGTAATCAACTACTGACAAACAAGATGTCAGCTCAATGCCATTAATAAAAACACACACCCTCCCTACCGTGATCCAGTACCAGAGATGTAGTTATATCCTTCTCCCCAGTTTGAAAGCAGCAAAAAACGGATGTTCTTGAACTCACTGCTAAGACGGTAAATAAATAGGGAAGCACGTTGCATTTGTACCATATGCTCCCTCTATAAGAAATAAAACATTTGATTGATGTACTAATAATACGTACATGGTCACTAAATGCAGCTGCTTCCACTTTTGTTCTCTGCCTCGGAGGCCTTGAATCCTAGTACAGCCTTTAGCTCTGAAGGACCCTCTCGGACTCTTCTCTTTCCGTTTGTGTCTTTCCCTTTCTTCTGGAGAAAATAAATATATGTCTTCCCACTGAACTCAGCAAGTTGTACATCTCTTAACATAGGCCTCCAATACTGTAAACAAGTTATAGTCATTATATGTTACATCATATCTATCAAGGGAATGGCTGTAACCTACATTTTCTGATTTGGATTTATTTTTATTTTATTTGTCGATTTAAGGTTTGGTAAAAAATATTAAAGAACTAATGTGGAAAAATTACACTGGTATAATATCACATTAGTATATAAATAGTGCTGAATAAGTTTATTCAATTTACTTTCACATTACCGTATTTATTGAGTATAAACTAAGGTACATATTTTTACTAAAAAAAATAGTAAAAGTGATTGACTCGAGCATAAACCGAGGGTAGAATTATGACCACTAACTACCTTCTGAATCTATTGTTCTGGTCTTTTAGTTTCCCTTTAAATAGACAGCAGATTCCCATACAGTAATAGACATACTGGATTTGGTTATTACTGTATGGGAAGCCTCAAAGCAATAAGAATCAGAAGCAGAAATAGCTACGGTACCATTTCCTTCTGACTGCTGTTTGAGGCTTAAATTGCCCTTAATGCACAGCAGATTTCCATACAGTAAAGGACATACTGGATATGGCTATTACTGTATGAGAAATATGCTGTCCATATAAAGGGCAACTCAAGCCTTGGCACGCCAGATGTTAGGAAACTACAACCCCAGCATGCTTTATTAGCTGGGAGTTGTAGTTTCCAAACTCTGCACCCTCCCACCCAGTTCAGTACCTTCTGTGGGCTTGCTTCATTCTGTTGCTTCTCTGGCATCCTATTGTGGGCATCCTCTGTAGTAACTACCTTAGAAATGCGGCAGCCGCTCCACGCTCCCTGTACTGAAGCACCGGCTGATGTCAATACTCGGCGCCGGGCAGTGACATCAGCCGGCGCATCTTACAGGGAGCGAGCGAGCGGCTGCCGGATTTCTAGTAAGTTAGTTACGACTCGAGTATAAACCGAGGTTGGGTTCTCAACTGTATTTATTTAAAGGGCATGTCCACCTACAAACTAAAATTTGCCCCACTGCTGGCCCCAGTGTGTAGTGAAAAAAAAATTCTCTCTTGCCCTTATGGTTCTCCTGCAGTGGCTTATCAATTCCAGAAAATGTAGGAGCTTTCTGAGTGTATTCCAATGCCTGCTACTTCCTTGTCGAGCCCTCCCTCTGGATCCCTCGGCACTGTATACAACTTCTATATATTATTCTAATGTAGACTAACTCCCACCCAACCCTAAACACTACTGTTATAACTTTAAAAAGATCCTAGAAATACTTATCCGACCTGTTCCCTCCACTAACAGGCAGCCACGTCTGTGATTGGTGATTCTTAGCCAATAACAGATGTGGCTGCCGGGCCGGCCCCTCCTCTTCCGTTCTAATAAATAGCAAACAAGAGGCAGAGGAAACAATGTGGAAAGTCATTCCGACACGATTTGAAAGTTAAAACCCCAACATTTAGGGTTGGGGGATCCCCTATAATACAGCAAATTTAAATTTGGGGGTGGCTATACCCTTTAAATGGTTGCAACAATAACATGATGAACTCCTACCAGTAGATTTAATAGAATGTGTTGAAGCTCCAGGACATATTAAAAAGGGATGTGCCTAGTTTGCTGGTTACATGCCTTTAAACATGCCTGAGTCAAAAACCCTCTCTGGACCCTACCTGTCTCTTGAACTACCATCATCTCTCTTTTATCATTTGTGTCAAAACTCTCAGGACATCTTGACTCTAAACACATTACTAATTACCTCCATGCTAATAACCTATTGGACCCATTGCAGTCAGGATTCTGAGTGGGTCATTCGACTGAAACGGCCCTCTGCAAAGTCTCAAATGACCAACAAACTGTCAAAGCCAAGGGCCTCAGTCGTATTCTCCTCGACCTATCGGTTGCCTATGATTCTGTGGACCATTCTCTTTTATGCAAATTTAAATTCTCTGGGCATCCAAAATCAAACTGCAGCGTCGTTGTCTTCTTATTTCAACAGATCTTCCTCTGTCTCTTTTGTAATAAGGGGTCCTCAGGGCTAGGTTTTAGGACCCTTGCTGTCTTCCTCTACACCATCTCTTTAGGAGAAATAATCGTTCTTTTGGCTAAGTATCACCAATATGCTGATGATACCCAAATGTACTTGTCCAAACCCACTCTAACCACTAAAGTTCAATCCTGAATCTGTAATGTCTCTATTTCCTCCTGGATAGTGCCCCACCACCTTTAATCAATCTATCCAAATATGAATTAATAATTCCCCCCCTAAACTGGGACCTAGTCCACCCTTCACAATCTCTATTGACAATATGGTCATTAACCCAGTTGAATCTGCATGCTGCCTTGGAGTAATCTTTGACTTCTCTTCCTTCCATCATCACATTAACAAGGTCGCTACAACAATGTCACTATATTTGCAATATTGCAAAGATCAGCCATTTCCTCTCTCGATCCCACTATAAATGTTCATGCTGCTCTTATAATCTCAAGTCTTGACTACTGCAACATTCTACTACTGGACTCCCGGCCTGTCATCTCCCTCCTCTCCAGTCTATCTTAATCTCGCATTGTAGGGTTTATGTAGGGTTTATATGTAGGCTAAAATGGTTGGACCATATGGAGGTAAGTCTTTATTTAGCCTCTATTATGTTAGTATGTAATTGTTAGACAGACATTATGGGTAGGGTATAAAGGGAGGACTAGATGGACGTATGTCTTTATAAAACCTCCAATAATTGTTACTATGTAACTGTTAGACAGACATTATGGGTAGGGTATAAAGGTTGGACTAGATGGACGTATGTCTTTATACAACCTTCATACTATGTTACTATGTAACTGTTATACAGACATTATGGGTAGGTATAAAGGTGGACTAGATGGACGTATGTCTTTTACAACCTTCAATACTATGTTACTAGTAACTGTTATACAGACATTATGGGTAGGGTATAAGGTTGGACAGATGGACGATGTCTTTATACAACATCCAATACTATGTTACTATGTAACTGTTATACAGACATTATGGGTAGGTAGGGTAAAGGTTGGACTAGATGGACGTATGTCTTTATACAACTTCAATACTATGTTACTATGTAACTGTATACAGACATTATGGGTAGGGTATAAAGGTTGGACTAGATGGATAGTAGTCTTTATACAACCTCCAATACTATGTTACTATGTAACTGTTATACAGACATTATGGGTAGGGTTAAAGGTTGGACTAGATGGACGTATGTCTTTATACAACCTCCAATACTATTACTATGTAACTGTTATACAGACATTATGGGTAGGGTATAAAGTTGGACTAGATGGACGATATGTCTTTATACAACCTCCATACTATGTTACTATGTAACTGTTATACAGACATTATGGGTAGGGTATAAAGGTTGGACTAGATGGACGTATTGTCTTTATACAACCTCCAATACTATGTTACTATGTAACTGTTATACAGACATTATGGGTAGGGTATAAAGGTGGACTAGATGGACGTATGTCTTTATACAACCTCCATACTATGTTACTATGTAACTGTTTAACAGACATTATGGGTAGGGTATAAAGGTTGGACTAGATGGACGTATGTCTTTATACAACCTCCAATACTATGTTACTATGTAACTGTTATACAGACATTAGGGTAGGGTATAAAGGTTGGACTAGATGGACGTATGTCTTTAACAACCTCCAATACTATGTTACTATGTAACTGTTATACAGACATTATGGTAGGGTATAAAGGTGGACTAGATGGACGTATGTCTTTATACAACCCCCAATACTATGGTTACTCTGTAACTGTTAGACAGACATTATGGTAGGGTATAAAGGTTATACTAGATGGACGTATGTCTTTATAAAACTCCCATACTATGTTACTCTGTAACTGTTAGACAGACATATGGGTGGTATAAGGTTGGACTAGATGACGATGTCTTTATAACCTCCAATACTATGTTACTCTGTAACTGTTAGACAGACATTATGGGTAGGGTATAAAGGTTGGACTAGATGATGTATGTCTTTATCAACCTCCAATACTATGTTACTATATAACCATTAGACAGACATTCTAGGTAGGCGTAAAATATTTCAAAGATAATAACAATTCTAATAAATACAATGTTACTGTATAATACAAAAGTATTGAGGCCAGAGACCAATTTTTTTTTTTCATACAGGCCCGAAACCCTATCCTGACTAGCGGTACAAAATGTTGTCTATGCTATTAATTTGCAGTACCAATCAGATGTTAGCTGTTCACTGTGTTAGACAAATTCGCACAGGTAAACTTTTGCTCTTGTTGCATCAGCCCCATTATCTCTTAATATTCAAGTTTTCACTTGCCCTGCGGTATACAGCATGAAGTTCAAACACCAAATACTTCTACATGCCTTAAAACACTGCATTTAAAGGAGAATAAAATGCCATCATTTTCATGAGGTTACCTGCTCCTCTGGTACTGGGTCTTTGTCATCTATGCGCAAAGCTGGGAGAATGTTGGACATTGCCGGACAATTTAGGTTTTCACAGGACGTGGTTGCCGTATAAGAAAATTGGAATATACAGTTTATGCAAGGTTGCCTGTTTATTTCATTGTTGCAGAGCCAAACATTCAAGAAAAATTAATAGTAATTTTAGAAATGATATTCTCTCTGGTTTATCGCTATATATATCTTTAACTTCCAAATTAGACTTGTTCCTACATTATCCCTTACCACATCTACAGACCGCATACTACCACAGTTCCAGCATAAAGTGCAGCAGACAATCTAGCATAATTTACAGATACCATTCAGTCCCTCACCCACAGCACAGCAAGCACTAACTATTGCATTAGGAAGTGCAATTCACACTATAATGAGCAGAAATAGGCTCAATAGGAAGTCAACACTGAACATTTAATGCAGGCCACCAAACTTACGGCCCAACGTTCGCTTAGTATACCTCTTCTTGCTAATAAATTATAAAAGTGAACCTCAGTGTGGGGACACGACTATGGGTTTTCTTATTTAAGAAGCAGTATTCTTTAGTGGATGATCGTATTTATGGTATATTATTCGAGGAATGAGCAGTTTATTTAATGCTGCTTATTTAAAAGAATTAATTTCTTCCTCAAGAAGCAGTTGCCATATTACATTACAATCCATTTTAAGGTCTGTCCCCTAATGTAATTTGAACATGTGTTGCAGATCTCAAATCCATTAGGAAAGAGCAACACTATGTTGGAAGTTGAATTGGATACAAAGTAACGTCTTCAATACCTTTCCTTGCAGGCGGCCTTGAACCATCCTTTCTACTTGAAAAATGGCCTCTTCCCAACAGGTGTTGCTGGCCTGGACATGGGGTTGGATCAGGTCGGAGCTTCTCTTCCAGTATTACAGAAGCTTCCGCTGTCCACTAGTCCAGTTTCCTTAGAAGACGCAAGTTTTTCCAGCTCATCTTCTAGGACAATGACCCTAAATAACAAAAACAAACCAGCCATTCAATGCAAGGCGTTAAGGTAGGCATACATGTCATCGATATTCCGATCGATTGGATCAATTCAATCAAATTGATTGGATTATCGAAGACACTTTTCCGTGTTCTGATAGAACGATCAGCGATATCTATAGTCTTTCGAAAAAAACCTGTTCGGGCAAGATGGAAAATTTTCCATCGCCCCCATCTACCAGCTTTAACTGCACATAAGCTTTTTCCTGCAGCAGACAGTCATACAAATGCAGTCATACATACACATATAAGCACTGGCTTTGTGACCCACTTGTTCTACTTTAACAAAGGCAATAATAAGATCCTACTCATTAAGCAGAGCCTTCAGGTGGAAGCTGCAAGCTGCGCACGCTCCATGAAGGCTGGTCAGTTCTCGGTTTCCCTTTTTCTTCTGGCCGTACACTCAACACTAGACTCGTGTGTGTGTGTTTCGAAGTAGTAGCGATAAACTCTAGCTGCGCTTCAATTCAGCCAGGTTGGCAGCTTGAGTTGAGGAGATCCTGTGCCACGTCTGACCAATATAGTGCGGAAGGAGTTCTGGACTTGTTGAAGGGCCCTGAGGCATTTGCTGGAGAAAGCAGCAGGGCTAAGCGACAACGAAAAACTCTGAGCTTTGACCAATCCACAGTTGGAAAGGACTTATGCAAACGAAGATTTTACAATTATAAAGTGGAACTGCAATAATCTTGACAGTAAATAAACAACGTAGAACCCGGTTATGATCTTTGGAAGGTTTCTACCCTATACTAACCTGCAGTATGAAGTACGCACACGGGCACAGCGTACTACCACATGTCGGCCAACAGGTTCTGCACAACATCCGTGTGGGGGTGGGAGTTTATGCTGCAGGTGGGAGAGGTGCGCTGCAGGGGGAGGGGCATTCCTGAAAATTGGGGGGGGGGGGGGGGGGGGGGGTTACTGGTTTTACCAGATTTGGAGCTTCTAAAGTTAGATCCTCCGGGCCTATCCTCCCAACTATAGGCCGCTTTCTTGAATGGCGACACCCTGTCACACATTAATTCCTCTATCAGAAAATAAGGAATCACAAGAACTCTTACAGCATTTGCTAGGGGGTTACGGGTTTACTAGTCCTTAATTTAGGTAATTAACTCCTCCCCTCCACTTCAAACTGGTAAGAAACCACTGGATTAATGGCTTACCACTTACTTGAGATCTACTACGGTAAGTGTTAGTAGCAGTAGGTTAACCAGTTTGGAGGCACGTTTCTTATTCGTTCCTAGATGGAAAAGAGAAAGGAAATCCACCATTTTCCACAGCTCCTCGGCTCTTACCTGCCCTTTTAACTACCAAAATACCATCCAGATAAACTGCCCAGCTCCGATCAAATAAAATTTATTGATGCAATATCAATGGGAATATGTTGTAAGTAAAACTGGTGTTTGGTGACCAAAATGAAAAAACTTACATTCAGGTAAATCACCCCAAAACCCTAAACAGTAATAGTTTGAAATATATAAGTCTAACCTGAAATCCTGCACAATGTCCTGTTGCCCCTGTTTCTGCTTCCTGGTTCTTCTACCAACTGTCTGTTATGGATTTGACAGCTGACATCACAGCCAATGACTGAATGTTAATCCCCGTCTGCTCTTCTGGAGCATGCCCAGGCGCAGAGCAGTAGGTTTCTAAATTGCTCAGACTCCATAACACATCCAGAAGAATAACAGGCATACAGTAATGAATTCATAGGACAAACTATGATATATCAACACATTATAAAGAGGCAATTCTTTCTAAAAGATGTTCTTATGAGGGTGGAGTTGTCCTTTAAGGCAACCAATGCTTGGTCACAACTACTGCTTCGGCTAAAACCCTTTTCTGTGCTGTGGATGGGGAACTGTACAACTGTATTGCCTGACAATCCCCTTTGGCAGATGAGGTAAAAACACAATAGTACCCAAAATGTATTCATTAAAGGGCATCTATACCCAAAAGTATTTAATTATTTTAAAGGGTATCTCCACTCGTATTTCAACATTTGGGAATCCAGTTCTATTGAAGAACGGGAGGTAAAGGAGCTGTGCCTTACCTTCCGTTCTTTAATAGAACAAACAGGACCAGGAGAGAAGGTAAGAAACTTACCCGCTCGCTCGCTCCCCCGGCGTGTAGTCCGACAGGTCCGACGGACCTTGTTTTATGCGCGACTATGCACACTAGAGACAAGGTCCGTCGGGACCGTCAGACTAAGCGCCTAAGCGACCTTCTCTCCTGGCTCCTGTGTTGTTCTATTGAAGAACGGAGGTAAGGCAAAGCTCCTTTACCTCCCGTTCTTCAATAGAACTGGATTCCCAAATGTTGAAAATACGAGTAGAGATACCCCTTAAATTGACCATAAATGGAAACTATCATTCCTCCCAACCACCTCTGTATCATTTTTTGTTGATCTGTCCCCTATTTCTTAGATATCCAATTAGAACTTCTATATATTCAGCTGTCAATCAAGTTCCTTGCTCTCAAAAAACTATTCTTCTGTGAGTAGTTTTACTGTAGCTGGAATGGTGACAGAGTTTTGACAGTTGGAATGCTGTATGCTGTGTGCAGGCGGACAGTGGTTGTTGTGGGGAAAAGTCAGGTCGGATGGAAGTGGGAGTGGTTAAAAGTGGGAAGGGAGATACTGCTCCTAAACAAAATGGGTGCTGGATTGAAGGCATGCAGCAACACACGCAAATCAGAGTAAGTGCTACTTACATGTATTCAATTTAGATTAAGTGAGGCAAAGTCATTTTTCAGGATAGTGTCCCTTTAAACCTTCTGTACAAAATTTAAACCCATCTCTATGTAATCGGTCCACCGAAGATTTAAGAGACAAGTTCTGTGCCAGAGGCTGGATTTCAAACACTTTTCAGGGTCAGGGGTTAGACCCCTAAAGAGAAAATGCACAGATGTTGGACTTCTATGCTGGCCATACACTATAAAGGACATTATAGATTTTAATACACTTTAAAGACTTTAGATAGATGGAATGTACAGCAGTATTGTCAGAGCAGCTTTTCTATCTTCGAACCTTTCGTTCTAGGACATTCTTTTAGCGCCAAGCCGGAAAATAAGTTCCTAATGTATGGGCACCTTCCAAAAGATTTTAAGGGCTATCTCCTGGTTATCAGTACAGATGAGTTTGTACTTTAAACTGTATGCAAGGAGAAATGTATGGTCTTTAACAACTATTTATTATACAATAGTATTGCTTCTTAGACTGTGATATCGGATATAAAGTTCTTTTTACATCAGAGAAGGGAAGGTTGTGTGGGGGTATGATCACCTTATAAAAATATATTAATGGGCCATATAATAAACTCACTGGTCAATTGTTCACGAATGATCATATCAGAGGACTCTTTCATCTTCAGGTTAGGAAAGGTTTCATTACAATGTGAACAGTGAAACGGTCTTCCAGCAGATGTGGTACTAATTACTGGTATTAATACATATACAGTAGTTCTGGTTGGTCGGGGATACTATATATTGAGAATTATTGGTATTAATACAATACTGTAGTTCTGGTTGGTACAGGGATACTAATAATATTGGAATTCTGGTATTAATACATATACTGTAGTTCTGGTTGGTACGGGTTACTATATAATATTGAGAATTACTGGTATTAATACATATTACTGTATGCTTGTGAAGGTTCTCATTCATCCAGGTCATGGTAATCTGTTGTATCAATTAGGTCAACTGGACTTGAAGTTTAGTTCTTGAAGACGTTTCGCTAGTCATCGACTGGCTTTCTTAATTCAGTGACTTGTACAAGACCCGGTGGCATTATGTACCCTGGAAAATCCCCCTAGCATATCACAGCCAGGTGTTAAGGGCGTGATTGCATGGTGGCTAAGAGGTGTTATAGGAACGCCAGAGTAAGGTGTTAAAACAGCATTGTACATGGCAGACAGTTGGTGTCGAACCCCCCACCCTCTATTAAGGCTTGGTTTCTTTATTTTTATAAATTACCTCCTTGACACCTCTCTTGAACCAGTCACGTTCTTTGCCAATATGTAAATTACAATCTTCAAAGGTATGTCCTTTATCTTTAAGATGCAGGTACACGGGAGTCCTGTCAGAGGACCAGGGTTCCTATGACACCTCTTAGCCTCTATGCAATCACGCCCTTAACACCTGGCTGTGATATGCTTATTGGGATTTTCCAGGGTACATAATTACCCACAGATTCTGTACAAGGCATTCTGAATTGAGAAAGCCAGTCGGATGACTAGCGAAAGCCTCAAGAACAAAACTTCAAGTCCATTGATCTAACTATCACAGTATACATATACTGATTCTTGGTACGGATATATGTGATACATAATGTTACTGGGTTGTTCTGATTGGGATACGGATACTATAAATTGAGAATACTGGTATTAATACATATCGTAGTTGGTTGGTATGGGGATACTATATAATATTGAGAATTACGGTATGATACATATACGTAGTTCTGGTTATCCAGGGATACTTTCCCATTGCCGTTTGTAGTCAGGAAGTAATCCCCCCCCTTTTTTACTGGGTTTGCTTTCCTCTGGATCAGCTATGAGGTAAGGTAAAAAGAGCATACAAAAAGGTTTAACTGATGGACATGTCTTTATTCAACCTTAATTACTATGTACTATGTCCCAGCATAAAAAAATATCCATTAACTTGACTCTCTCTAGGGCAACAAGAGAAGCGCAGGAATTTTTGTATCAGACTAGCTTTTTTCTCCTTTGAATGGCTCCCAGAATGGCAGGTATATAGTCAACTTACCTTTAAAGCAGGAAGACTGAAACCATCTGTAAGGTTATGGGCTTCCTCCTCGGACAACATGTCTTCACATAATCCCATCCCAAGTCTTTCAAGGAATGACACAGATGTAATTGTCACATTGTCTACTCAGAGTTTAAGGGATAAGTGAAATTAAGTTAAGGAACATAAAATACACTGTATTTAAAATAACAAGATTTGGGCCTTTTTTTTTTTAATCTTCCTTTAAAAAAATGGGGAAATATTTTGTACCTGGTGTTCCGACACCACCTGCGCCAATATTCTGCAATGAACATCATCAACATCTGGGAAACATCAGCAGGTACATTCACTGGATGTGGACTATACGAATATCAATTAAAAGTTCAACATCAAATTGATCTTCTATGAGGTTAGTCGTATAATTCTGCACATGGCCCCCATTAAAATCAGAGGTCATTATGATGGAGTAATTCATTGTTATTAAAACAGGGAATAGAACGGACTAGGGGAGACTAAAAATAGAAGTGTTAAGACCCCCCTTCTCAGTTCTCATTTATAATGGAAGCATCATGAAAGTTTTCCCTTTAAATGACACAATGAAGGATTTTCTTCAGCATGTAGAGAGTGGCCAGCCTAGGACTCTGAAGTTGGTTCTGACGGTCCTGTAGACTGCTTTGCGTAATCCAGAAGGTGCTGGCTGAATGTTGTCCAGCTCTATCGGATGGGCAAGCCGCACTGACCTGTCAAGCAAACTTGAAAAGAAAATGTGATACATCTGTTCAGATGTCCCAAACCAGCCAAATCACATTCTATATAGTTCACAACAAATCATGAACTGCTTTAAATCAAAGTAATATACTATTACTGCAGCAAACTCCATCATTTGTAACTCCCACATCTAAAGAGAGCAGAGGGGATGCCAAAGATCCCAACCCCTCTGTGACCACTCTTTGTATTTCTAGAAAGCAATTTCTAGTACAGCCAGTTTTTGAGATCCATTATAGTTGGATGGCCCATAGCTCGTGGATGGTCTGGGGTGCAGTTGGGTGCAGGCAGTCACAAGAATAAAATGGCCTTCGGTAAAGATAGACATTAGTCAACTTGACATTTGTTGATCAAACGTCAAATTGACTGTAACACTTAATGCCCCAAAAGTTCTCACTTGCCAACATTACCGCATGGAAAACCTTTTGCAATCAATGTTATGCCTTGTAATGTTGTTTAAAAAGCGATCAGACCAAGCGGTTGTCTGAACATCAGCAGGTAAGCTGCAGAGTATGGGCACCTTTAGGGGGTATGCTAGTTATATAGATTACCAGATTTACTCTATGGGGGCATTTAATAAGAAAGCAGAGTTTGTGTATTCAGTGTACCAAACTAGTTTAGACAATGTGTACCTAGAGGGATGCAACATTTCCCTTACACTGTGGAACCTCCTTCATAAAATATCTGTACAAATAACAATCCTATGTATCTGGTTAAAACATTTAGACAATGTGTACCTAGGAGGCATGCAACATTTCCCTACACTGTGAACCTCCTTATAAAATTCTGTACAAATAACAAACCTATGTATCTGGTTAAAACCACATTTCATTCTCACTAATAATTAAAAAATGGAAAAATTAGTTTTCTTTTCCATTCCTATTTAAACTGGTCTGTGGGTATATACGTTTGTACTGTCCATAGTAACATTTAGAATAGCCATTTGTAATCAGTATAACTTTCAGTGGTCAACCAACATTATATCTAGAACATCTACGTTGCTTACTGAAATAGTGGAAGATAAGTTGACGCTGTGCATTCATAGAATTTTGTGTTGTTGGATGAAGAACTGTTTTGAAAGGCTTATGAATAAGAAGTGCTAAGATTGCCTGTGGTAGTAACTGGAAACAACCACTCAGATGTTAAAGGATATGTTAACTGTAAAAACAACTTTAGTTTAGTAAAAAGCGGTGTCTTTAAAAGTAATGTTGGCTAATTTCTTTTGTTCAATTGCCGTGAATGGGCACGCGTGTGACACCATCGCACCACGTGCCTTGTTGCGGCACAATGACATCACACGCATGCAGTTACGTCATGCCGCTGCACGGTGACATCACGCACGCACTACACCCGGCAATAACCTTATGAGAACCAGTAAGTAGGAATCTCCTGATTACTGGTCTAATGCAGTTAGAAACATTGATTGGCTGTTGCAGATAAACAGGGCAGGGTTAGTGTGATCTTAAGATGTGAAATTTGAGTTTTGGAATTTCTAAGAGTTACCTTTTTTCACCTTACAGGTACTTAAATATTAAGACTGGATTGGCTTGTCAAACATGTCCAATGAATACTTAACCATTAAAACGCAACAAAAACCATAAACATTACGGGTGAATCCCCGAGAAATTACTTCTGTTTCCTGAATAAGTCGCAGGATTTTCTCACAAGGTTAGTGAAGGCTCGACTGTTCGCTACAGTCCCTTCCACTTGGCTACAGTATTTCTTATAGTCATTTGTAGCCTGACGGAGCGCCAGGTATTGAGAAGTCTCTGAATAGTAAAGGCAGCAAAAACAATGAAGCTTGGTCCCCATATGAGTGAGATGAAATAGACAGGATTGCAAGCGCAGCCAAAGTGCTGAGGAAAGCAAACAATAAAGACAGATCCCTAAAAAAAGAAAAGGGAGGGCTAATCAACAAACACCTCTGAATAAGTATCTGCTGCATTAACTTTTTATTGTAACAGGCCACATAAACAGATGTTAAGATAGGAAGCACATAGGAGTTTTTCCCATCTTAAAGAGGAACTGTGGCCTCCAAACAGTTGAGTTTAATGAAAAAGACCAGTTTCCTACCTTTAAAAAAGAGCCATCAACACTCTCTACGTGCTCCACAGCCCAAATATAAAGAAAATACTGACCAGAAAGTTAATGGGGGGAGGCGGACATGTGACATTACTAAAGCTGATAAACCCAGCCTCAGACTCCTCAGTGTGGTGTGAGGGAGACAGGAAGTCCCTCCTCCTCCCTGCTGTGTGAAAATCCCACAGAGAAGGTAGGGGAATCTACAGCCTACTCTCCCACTATGTGAAAACAGTTCTCACTCTGCCTGAAAAGGCTGTTTCACAGTTTTCTGTAGGGGGGGGTTTGAGTGTCCCACGGCACCCTCGAGTGGGCGGGGCAATGGCACCCCACGAGTGGGCGGGGCCACATGGGGCTGTAAAGGAAGGGGCCAAGGGGTGCCTGCAAATGGAGGGGCCATGGGGACCATGGACAGGGACCAGGGGGCTTGCAAGAGGAGGGGGGGCAAGGGAGGAGGAGACACAGGGCAGATTGACTTATCCACTGACATGGCTCAGAGCAGGAAGTGCAGGGGACCTGGTGATGCTGCTTGCCCACACACAAAAATGTAAATACCTAAAGTCATGTAATTTACCTAAAGTCATTTTTGGACTTCAGTTCCCCTTTAACATACAGTCCCTACACGACACACAATGTGCACATACTTAAACTCCATCTGGACCTGTCAGAAGAACAGTGGAGGAATGGGAGACTGGGTAAGTTCCTTCCCTTCATTCCTGGCTCCTGCATAATCCTTTTTTCTCCCGTTCTTCAATTAAACCGAAAATCCCATGTCCCCAGTGGAGATGCACTTTAAGAGCAATTGTAGTCTCCTACAAGCTAGGGTAAATAAAAGTCTGCAGTCTTCCCTTTAAAGGGGAAAGGTGGTCTCCATAAAAGTGCCTTAACAAAAAGGACACACTCTTACTTAAAATGACTCCAGGATCATGCTTCTAGCTGTAGTCTATCAGTATAAAGGGTGTTTTTTCTTGGAAGTACTGGAGCTGTGACATCACCAGCACTTGGTGTCGCCTCCTGGTTTATTGTTGGAGCAGCCTACTACTGGGACAGAGCATCATCAGCTGCATCATAAGCCCCGCAACTTTAAATCATTTAAAAACTGGCCACAAGCCTCAAAAACATTATTATTTCTCTCTCTAAGGTGTCCATAGGTAGAGGAATGGACAGAATATGGTTGCAGTTCTGTACTAGATTCAGAAATATAGATTTTTGGGGGTGGGGCTTATGACATCTTATAACACATGCGTTACAGAGACAGGGCAGTCTGGAATGTGTAACTTTCCAAGCTATAACGTAAGATCCAGAGAAACCATCATCTAGGCTTGTTTGAAAGGTAGAGGGAGCTCCTCAATAAAGGGCACTGGTATGGAGACCACAGTTAACCTTAAAATGAGCCCTGGTTCGCATGTTTGGCTGCAGCCTGTGAGGAATTATATTGGGTGAATGTTCAAATTTCCTACTTCCAGTTGGTTGAGTGACATCACTTGACTTTCTTCTCTTCCCCTCTGACCAGGGGAGAAACATGCTCACTTAGGACTTAATGCTGGGGGAAAAAACGAAAAGTGCCTGCACAGACATAAAAAAATTGTTAGAAGTGGATTCTAATGCAGGCAGAGGCTGGTCACATGGATACAAGCTAGTCACATGTGCTGAAACGGGAAGCGTTCAAGCAGGAATATATTGCTGAGCTTTTCTACAAACTACTTTACCTAGAGATGTGATTTAGGGTTATATTGAAGGAATGATGAACACTTTTATATAAACCTAAATTGTTGGAATAATTAAAGACCACAGTTACCATTTAAAAAATAAAATAGGTTTCAAAAGGGCAAACATTTCTGAATTACAGGAAGTAGTAGTAAGGTAAACTGTACCAGATATTTGGTTTTGCTATGGAGCAAAGTGTAGGAAGATGTCCAGTCTGTTTGATTTGGTGTCTGACCAGCAGACAGTATCCCAGGGTCAAGCAACTCTATTAGCTCACATCTTCTTGTATCAGGACTTCCTGAAGTAAGTAGAGTGCAGGCTTTCAGTCGAAACCCAATATCCTAAAAATGAGAAGAAAGAAGCAGATTTCTTTAATCTGTTGTTGAACAAACTTTCAGCTGCTTAAAGGATATCACCCTATATCTCAAAATCGCAGGATTTTATTTAAATTGCATTTCTGAGATCCTCAATAGTTAGGTAACTGACAGATGTTGGACTAACTGTTATACAGCCAATGTTTTCTCCCCCTTCCTCAGCCTCCTTTTCTGCATCCTCTTTAAGTCTTTTTTAAGCTATTACATGTGTAGAGAGGCAGCTAGGGGAATGGCATTCGTTATTGGCTGTGATGCATCTCGTTACACACCCATGACCGACAGCTGCTAACTGGAAGAACCAGGAAGTAGAAAGGGAGGGTAAGAGAACATCAGGCAATGGCCGTATTTCAGGTTAGTCTTACATCTCTTAGCTTGAACTATTGTAGTTTTGGGGTGCGATTACCTGACCTTTTAGAGCATAGGTTAATTACATAGAACTTTTGTTCTTTGTATTACATATTTCCAGTATTTTAGAAATGTTACTACAGAAGATCAACACCCACAGATTTACCAGTTAGGAGCAGTACAATAAATGACAACTACCCGAGTTAAACATTACAAGAACTTACCAGTAAGTGAACTTTTTCTTCCTTTTTTTGGTTTGAAAACGGGCTCCAACTTTCCAATAAATTCCCCTGCCTTTGAAATAAGGACCTTCTGAATATAAATGTTTATAGTTTATAAAACTATAAGACGTCTTATAGCTATAAAAATACCCTTTATATGCGAAGTCTGAACTTCACCGACAAACCAAGCCTCGTAAACACGTCGACATCACAGACGAGGCACGACGCCAGAGAGTGTGCACTCCTGTGTATGGGTGATTCGTTGGGCAAAATGGCCGTTTGGTCGGAGCTTGTTATTGATCGCTGACCGATAGCCTGTTTTCGGCTGGGAATCGCCCATACACGGAACGATTGTTGGGAGAGACGGGGGTTCACACACATTGTAAGTCACAGGTTGGCCCCTATGGTATGAACCCCTTAGACAAATACATTTGTGAAGCCTGCAAATCGAATTTGATAAAAAAATTCTTAATACGATCGCTAAGCTAAAGCTAGGTGCAGATTACTCAATGTTACAATTGATTTCATGTTTGATTCAAACACGAATTTTGGCCATCTGATCACATGGTGAAAAAATGCAAACAATTAATTTGCGATACAATAACATTCTTAACCCATTAATTTGTATTTGTCCATGCTGCATCAACATTATTATTTTTACAACTGTGCACAGGAAATGCACTAAGACTTTAATTCTAGGAGCTAATCTAGACACGTTTTTAAATACATGGCTACCTAGCTCCTGGATTGTGATCCCTTACCAATATTATAAAAAAGCAAAAAGGTAAGGAATATTTCCTTTTCTTACTAAATATTTCTGAAAATGAATGTGATGAGGCCAAATTTGGAATGCAATTCCTTCCTACACGCATTCCATTTGACACGAACGCAATAAATCAGGAAGTTAATACGCACTCACTGTGTGATCTGGCCACCCCTTTTCGATGCCCATTCACTACCATTTGTCCTCTTCTTTGACCAGTGTTGGACATGTTTCAAAATCTGTATGTCCCAAATCCTGAAGGATTGGAAGAGAGGTGATTCTGAAAGAAATGACATTTATCATAAAGGAGAACTAACACGGTGCCTGAAATTTAATTTCTTTCCTGACTTGATAGCACAGCATGTGTCTGACACTGTATGCTACAATAGGTCTGTTACGTTGGACAATGTTTAGATCCTTAAAGGCCCATATACACGTGCGATCGTACGTGTATACGTGTATTCTAACCTATGTACGAAATTGTATTTAATTTTATTTATCTGTATAATTACTTCTCATCTTGTTGTGATACTCTGTATTTTATAATGTACAGTGCTGGGTACCCAAGTGGCGCTTTATAATAAAATTATACATACATACCAGCAAACACCTGATTTTAGTACCCTATATCATTGAATAATATGTTAAAAGAAGTGGTTACAAACAAGTAATCACACAACACAGGTTAAGGCAGATGAGTTACCTCAGTCTATGAATCCATTCAATGTGGACCAAAGTAAATCCAGAGTAAGTAATAAACAAGATAATGAAACAGGCAAAGTGCACAAAGTAAATCCAGAGTAAGTAATAAACAAGATAATGAAACAGGCAAAGTTGCCATTAGCAGTTAACCTGCCTTTAGCCCGTTTCCTTACCTCCTTCATTACTTACACTAGATAGAAGTGGCCCAAAAAATAGAACCCTGAAGTACAACACTTAATAGATTTTAAATTATTTATTTATATTACACATACCTAAATATTCTAAATATTCAGTCCCTTCCTTAATGATTTTATTCCCTATGGTTAATAGTTTGCAGCTATAAAGGTTCTGTAATGGTCCATCTTCCCAGGATACAACACATTCCTTGAAATGTTCCCAACAGTATATTTCTACTGATAAGCAGTTGGGTGGGCTTAGAATTCCATTGAGTATCTAATTGCCCCGGAAGCCGAGTCAAGCGCAAGACCAAAACGGACACAATATATGGCTTCATAAGCATCATGACAGACAATACCACATAGCTGCATTTACTTAAAAATGTCTTTTATTCATTGTGGGGAAGCAAATCTGGCTTTGCGGTTTCCAGCATTCGGACATTGTATGAAGACTTGTATAAACATCAGGTAAATATGATATGTGTAGAAGATACCTGTGATCTGCTGCCATGTTAAAGTACTTTTTTACACTACTCATTGGGGCCAGCAGTGAAGCAAATCTTAGTTTTGGAGTTGGACATGCCCTTTAAGTCCACCGAAAGCTCAGAAACTTTTACACAAATACATTAAAGGAGAATAAACCCAATTTTTATACTCCAGAAATCTGAAAACAACCCCCCTAAAACAAATAAACTATAAAATGCCACTTTAGTAAACTCTGTTAAAGTAAATCAAAACTGTTAAGAAACTGGATGAAGTATGTGTGTATGTGCAGTGTCAGACCACACCTCCTGACCTTGTCACATGCTTCCTTGCTTTATCTGTCTGTAAAAGGATTGGTAGAGATTTTAATGGGTGTGACCAACTGTAAACAAGTTTGTGCATAGCTAAGGACTGAGCATGAGCAGAACATATAGTCGTTGACCAAACTGTGTGATACTAGAATGCTGAGAAGTAAAGCCAAACCATATGTTATTTAGGTAAATTCCCAATGCCCGTATCAAAATGAGAGGTAAGACACAGATACTGGTTTTATATGAAGGTGTTCTGCCTTCTGGTTAAGTGTTGTCTGTGGCTTTTAGTTGCCCTTTAACTTTCAAGTCTACACAAGCAAATCTTGGGAATCACAGGGACACGCAGAGATAATAACCCACCTCAAACACCACCTCTTCGTCAAACTCCGCAGTCATTGCTGTCCGCCATACCACCCCATGAAGCAATCTGGGAAATGATGTAATGATGTATCGACAAATTGACTGGGCACACTAAAACTGGGATTAGTGGGGAAAACTACATTCCAGAAATCTCCTGGTTATTTAACAGATGCTGCAATCGATGGGAAGACTGCCATAGTAGGTGATAGATGGTTCCTCTTAAAAAAAAAAAAAAAAAGTGTACATAGTGTTAATGTTAGAGGCGCTAGTCTAGATTTTTACTTTCTAAAGCCGTGAAGATTATTGTTATTGGTAACAATAGCATTTTGGGCTTGGATTAAAAGAAAAATATTGTTCTCAAAGATAAACCATTAATGGAACATCACATTTAAAACGCACACTGCATAGGATAGAATAAAGGGTAAGTCCACTCCAAACAAGATGGCTTTTAAAAGATAGGTCCCTTTAAAACAGTATAACGAAACCTACCCTGAACTTTGTAGGCTGAAGGTTCATACACACATGCAATCGCGTGTCCCAACCCGTGAAGATGATGTATCCGAACGTTCTTTTCGTGTGATAATCATCCAGTGTATGGTCACGTTATCGCCGTTCGTTTTGGCCGATAAAGGGCCCATACACGGGCCGATTAGGCCCAAACGAACGTTTACCAATATATAAAAAGAGAGTTACTGTAGGTAAGGAGATACCTTTTTTATGAACCAACCATTTATTTTTACAGACAAGCTTTGGAGAGATACACCTCTTTTCCTCAGGTCGAGCAGTACTATAAAACACAGGGTTACAGCACATCATGAGCACAAAGTTTAAAGAGTTGCAACCTTTTTTTTTTTGAAAACAAGGATAGCATATAGGGTGAACCATAAGCAGTAAAGCAATAGTTACATAAGTAATTAAGGTTGAATAAAGACAGACGTCATGCAAGTCCAACCTATTCACTTTTTTTTTTTAACCACCTAACAGTGATCCAGAGGAAGGCAAAAAAACCCAGCAAAAAGGGGGAAAAAATTCTCCTGACTCCAAACGGCAATCGGAAAGTATCCGTGGATCAACCAGATCTATATGCATTAATACCAGTAATTCTCAATATTGTTTAGTTTTAGAAACTTATCCAGGGCCTTTTTTAAAGCTATTCAATGAACTTGCGCAATACCACTTCTGTGGAAGAACAGTTCCACAGTTTCACCGTTCCACTGTAAAGAAAACCTTTCCTACCTGAAGATGACACTTCTTTTCTTCCAACCTTAAAGGATGTACACGTGTCCTTGATATGACCTATGGTGAACAATGCACCAGAGAGTTCATTGTATGGGCATTTATATTTTGTATAAGGTTATCATGTCCCCACGCAACCGCCGCTTCTCAATGTAAACAGCCCTAACTGTCTAATCTGCCTGCATATTCAGCCCCTCATTCCCCTTATTAATTTAGTTGCCCTTCTCTGAACTGCCTCAATTTCCAAGATGTCCCTTTTGTATATGGATTCCAAAACTGCACCGCATATTCCAAATGAGGCCTTACCAGTGCCTTGTAAAGAGGGAGAATAATATTTTTCTCTCTTGAATCTATCCCCTTTTTATACAAGAACAAAATTTGCTAGCTCTGGCTGTTGCTACCTGGCTTGTTGCTACAGCTAAGTCTGTTATCTACAGAACCCCCAAATCTTTTCATTACAGATGAACTTAACACAGAGTTTTTTATGGTGTAGAGGCACAGGGATTATTAAATCCAAATGCATCACTTACATTTATCTACATTGATCTCATCTGCCATTCTGCTGCCATTTTGATAATCTATACTAGGTCTGCTTGCAGCACTTGCACATCATGGAAGTTTCCAAAGCTCGCATATTTAGTGTCAGCAGCAAAACACAGAGAACCTTGCTCTCATTATAACAGATTAAACAGAAGCGCCCCCAGTCAGAACCCTGAGGCACTCCGCTTAGAACTTTACCCACATAGATGTAGCTCCATTAAACCACACTCTCTGTTTGCGGTCCAATAACCAGTTCTCTATCCATGAAGAGAAACAAAGTAACCACTAGGGTACTGTAATAGGACATAATTAGTGAAAGAATTATAGATACAGACAAGTACAAGCAAAGTGAGAACTGGATCAAATATATTCCTGGTGGTGGCTGAGGAATCCATTGTCATTATTTGTTTAGAGTTAAATAAGAGGATATAATTCGAAGTTCAAAGGTTTCCTTTCCTGGGTGTTTTTGAAAGGTCTTTTAAGTATCAATATTGTTTGGTCCATGTCAGATGATTAGGAAGTGAGAAATGGTGTCGGACTGGTGTGCAGGTGTGTGTTGTTATCCTGGCAATTGGGTTTACTTTCATTGATTTTTATAGTGTGTCTCTGTTATCTTACTCTGGTGTAATTCTTGTCCTGCTTTCCCCAATTTAACATGCAGTGGGAACACTTGTTACAGAATCATATAAAACATTTCTGAAGGCTAAGAACAACTCCTTTTGCATCACGATTCTGCAGACTAGGAGGGGAATGGCGACACTGCCAACAAATCCCCTCCCTCCAGTTGCAATTCGGTTTAGAGCAAAGTGCTGCATGCTCTGCTGAAATGAGTATCTCTCCCTTCCAGGAAGCATCAATGTCGTGTTTGACTTACAATCCAGTGTCTTCAGGCCAATCGTCACTAATAGATTTTCCTCCAATCATGAGGCACATCATCTGGATTACACTCACACTGATCAAAGGCAGGATTCCTCCTCCCTCCTTCCAGCCTACAAACAACACAGCTGACAGGCACTAATCTTTCAACCAAGTCAAGTTTCCTCTATAAATAGCACTTGCGAATTTACTGTAGTAAATTCAGCAAATACCCTATGTAAGATGTCATAGCTGACTATACTGGGGGATTTCTGGGGTCAGGAGAATGATTGATTAAATTGAAAAAGGAGGAAGCAGTGGAGCAGGTAAAGGGGGATAGAACTTGCACATAAACTTTTTTGGGGGGGGGGGGGGAATCATGCAATTAGGTTAATTATATATGCGAATTCAGTGTTGAATTTTTTTTTGGTGGACCTGACCTTTATTCATTCATCCATTGCTATAACAATTAAACATTTCCTTAAAAATAACATGTTATAGTGTTTTTTTGGCATATTATACTCCACAGTTTAAAATATTTCACCTGGACAGGAATCAAGCAGATCCCAAGCTCAGCTTGAGCTCAGACATGCCATAAAGAGAGAAAGGGAATCTACCAAATTAAATACTTTGCTTTGTTACTATGTTGTATTCAATAGATCCTGGACTTTGAAGTTAGTTCTTGAAGACGTCATTCTGAATTAGAAGAGAAAAGGCCAGTCGGTGACTAGCGAAACATCTTCAAGAACTAAAACTTCAAGTCCATTGATTCTAATTGAAATCCAAGCACAAGATTACCATGCCTGGATGAATGAGACTCTCACAAGCATCATTTAAGCTTGGTTCATTCAAAAGATTCGTGGACAAATTGATGGCATCACCACTAGGGCCAGAGAATCTTTTGAGTGCAAAAAGCTAAAGCCAGGGGTGTCACATTTTATAAAAACCCTAGGAAGCCAGTGGCCCCTGTAGGTCTCTTTTCTTCCTTTGACTTTCCTGACACAGTGCTCCTTGGTTCTAAGCCACAGAGGAAACACAACCGGTATACATCTAACAGCTCGTTGGCCAAGACATTGCCTTCATACTGTGACTGGTGGCTGCAATTTGGAAGGAAAGCTGGGGCACCAGAGAGGATGGTTGAGATTGGAAGGTATAGAGAGATGCAGGGAGACATGTAAAACTGGTCACACACCATGCAACGTTTCGCCTCCTGGACCGTCTGTCTGCTCTGCTCTTCCGACGGTCAGGCCAGGAGGAAGGACTGTCGGTTTGCGGCAATAGTGGGCGCGGGCAAACAGTTTGATTGCTACCGCAGTGTGCAATCCATAGATATACGGCACGATCGGCGTGGGTGTTTCAGACGTAAGGTCAATTCAGATACGCCAACAAACAATGCGATATTTCGGCCCCCAATCGACTGATACACTGATCTTTCGGTTCGTATCGGGACCCGAATATTGCCATGGTGGTACCCAGCCTTAAGAATAGTGATTTTCATGGTTTGGATGTGGTGTGAGGGGTAGGGGTCGTAAAATAAGCTAGATTTAGTGGGGTGGGGATGAAAATAACCACTATATAATATTTCCCTATAAAACTAACTCATCTTCTGAACCGAACACCAAGTTGAGCCAAACACATGTCTAGACTTACTTCAATATGTAGCATAACAGGTAAAACAGAACCAAGACCACAACATAGCTTTGCTCAGAGGTGAGGGATGGGTGAATCTGTGATTTGCCTTTTTGCATATGTTCCGCTTCTTAAGAGATAATTTAAATGTTATTATTTAATAATAAGTTTCAGAAGATCCCGATAACCCTTCAAGCTCCTGCCATGCCCTACTGCTTGTGCTGTAAACGAGGACATGCCAAATTACACCCATGCTATTGTGTCTCTGGGATGAAAAATATTGGAGGATGGAAAGTTTCAGCTATTTTCGGGCTTAACCATATTCAACCTCCCTAGGTTGCAAGCTGTCCATATTGGATGTGAACTGCCCAGATGGCTGGTTTAAGACAAGCGCGAGTCTGCAGTTTGGTTGTAATCAACTCCACCTCACCCTACCAAATTTTCGGCCCAATCTGCCTCTAAGCTGAGATACACACCATACAATATTATTCAGCCAACGACCGATAATTACCATGATTGGTCGGTCGAAACTATGGCATGGTTGGGGGGGGGGGGGGCGTTCCCCATTTTGTAAATAGATCGGGCCTGTTGGTAAATCAAAGCCATCATGTCGGGTCCTTATGAAACTGACAATCGGTCACGCGAATGGTCATTGTATGCTCGGTCAGGACAAAAAGTCTGATGTGTCTACTATCTTTACTCTGCCATCTACATCCCGTCACCCCGACTGCCCCATTCCCGTTCCCTCTGAATTCCTTTTGGGCAATCTAACTCGAGCAAAGAATGTGAGCTGTAAAAGTTTTGGCTTGTGCAGGGTTGACAGCGTCACCGTCTCGAGTGTGGTTTCTCTACCTATTCTAAAATCACGCCTGAACATTGCCCCCCCCCTCCCCCCAAAAGCCGCTTGCACGGTCGGATTGTTACGATCATGGATTTGTGTTAAGGTCGTGGACGCACAGGCGATTCACGGTGCCGACCCGCGAGCCGATGTATACAAGCTTTCCATTGCGGGACGTTAATCAAGCCCGTGATGGGACTGTATTGGCCGAAAACGGCCACTGAGATCAGCCTCCGATCTCAGAAGAATGTCCGTTTAGGACAATAAAATGCATACACGGGGATGATTTATCGTCCGAAAGGGACGTTCGTACCAGGGCCGGCCTTAGAATAAAAAGTGGAAAAAATAAAGAAAAAAAAAAACCCATAAAAAACAAAAGAAAAAAAAAAAAAAAAAAAAAAATAATAAAAAAAAACCCCCCCCCCCCCCCCCCCCCCCCCCCCCCCCCGAAAAAAAAAACACAACCCCTGGGCACACACATTACGACGTTGAATGCTGCTGCCTTCAAATCAAGTACTAGAGGGGCTGTGGCACTCGAGCACAAAATTTGAGCTCAACAGGTCGTGGACCTAGACTCTCCGCTGTTGCCCCCTGGTAATGCAACCATCGTGCAGGTCGCCCCCAATCAAAGGCCAGCTGGTTCTACACATTGTACCTCGCAGGTCGGCACCCGCAATCGCACTGTGGTACCACCTTTAGTTGCCACCCGGGAAGGTAACACCCCTTGACGCTCTATGACATTCAATCTGCAGGAACTCCAGCCTTATTATATTTTCGGTCTATAAATGAAGGGAATTATGAGTAACATATCCTCAACTGTACTGGACATATCGGGATATTCAGGCCTTGGGGCCTTCTGGCAGTGTTTACAAGGACTTCAATCCCAGCATCCCTGGCTGCTTTCTTATGATGAGAGTGCTGGTAGGGAATGCTCGGGAGCGTTGTAGTTTGGGTATGCTGGAAGGAGGAAACACCTAGATACCATGTGAGACCTACCGTGCTTGCAGTGCAGTCTTGCAGTTGCAACAAGGGAGAACGTCTCCGCATCTTTCCCACTGTTCTATCAGGCAGTCATAAAACAGCCGAGGTCGTCTACGACGTTGGAGAGGTTCAACGTGCTTACGGGAACTTCTTCCTTACGGCAAACTGAACACACCAGAGACCAATGATGGTGTGATATTTCCGGCAGTGTTTAACCTTATGGGTGACCTTAATAAAAAACAAAAACCAAGCGCGGGCCATGAAACCAACCCCGAATATGTGACAGGCGCTTGCACCGCACCCAGCACGCGCCAGCCAATCTTGTCACGCGCGATGCGCCAAAGACAGTGAGCGCCGGCTCAAGATCAACTACGGATAATAGAGCGCAGTGTTAAAATTACGTACATATGGGCGACCACCCAGCCACTTCGTGAGGCAAGTAAACTTCGCCACACTATCTTCTCCCCACCCGGCCCGGAAACCAGAAATCGTCAGGGTTGGGTGTGTGTAAAGGGCTAAACCTGGTTCTCAGTGCCCTAGTTACTGTTACCGTTTAGCTCCACACCAACATTGTTAAATTGATTTAAAGGGACATATCTCATTACACTGGGAGAACAAGGAGATTTTATTTCTGTGGCTTGGTCAGGTGGTGTAATAGAGAGATAATTATCCCCATTTAATTGAGGGCGATTTCTATATAGTTATATTCAGTACAGCGTTGATATGGATTTTCTGGTTTTTTTTTTATATTTTTTCCTTGCTAAAAATGATTATATGGTGCATCTCATTACTGGCTATTCCAGGAGAGTGATCATTGTGACTGGATGACATCACAGATTAACTTTTCAGTAAAGTCACGGGGCCAGGCATGTGACGTTAGATGATCTCAACACAGTTAAGCTGCTGTAGAAGGTTAGAGTGGTTGTCATTCAAGTCACTAGATGTAAGAGAGCAGGCCATAGTCTCACGTCTAGGTACGGTTTTGTTCACTTGTAATTTGCTAGGCCAGATTCAGTTATAGGTGAAGATTAATTATGCCAATTTGTATTTAGCCTTATACAGATTTTTCTTGTTATCTATAGTGTAAATTGGGACAATGCTAGGAAATTAGCCTGTATTAACTTGGGGTTGGTCCATGGGTAAAATTAATGATCATGTGATTTTTCATCTAGACCTAGAACTGTCACAGGCAGTGGCAGTTACTTGTAAATAGATGAAAGGGGACATATTGCATGTCACTGTGAATCAAGTTCTAGTTGGCTTATAACTACACCCAACACAGTTATAGTAGGAAACAATGAGACCTGTAACTATCGTTCAAAACAAATTGGGTGAATAAAATAAAATTATTAGGATGGATGCTCAAAAATCGTTCTAGTAAAATGATCAGCTGATCTTGCTGTGTGTAATTGCAGACACATACTTCTCCATGGTGGAACACAGACGCCATACCCAAAACTTGACCTCGTGGCCATGACTGACGTTCGCCGGTACTTGCCATTCGGGTATCAGCAATAATCCTTTTCTATATGAGACGGGGAAAGATATACGTAAATGGAATGAATTTAAATTGAAAAAAAAGAAAAACAGTATTTAAATCCTGTGAATCCTTCTAATAGTCGATCTCTTTCAACGTTAAAATTTAATTATACACTGCCTGACCAGTGACACAATGGGTGGTTTTAGAAAAAATAGAATGCAGCAAGGTACAAGAGGATTGTAATTTCTATAATAGTGGCCCCTTTTACTTGATGCCTGGGACCCATTAACCTGCTATTTGACTGTTATTTCCTATTGTCCTACTAACAATGCAGTCAGGCAGTGCCAGTTTAAAAAACACAAATAAAGTAAGTTCCTCTAAATACCCAAAAAAATTTAGTCACAACATATCTACACAATCCGCACTCACCACACAAAACATACACTGCTATACACGTTTAAAGGGACAGTTCAGGCGAAATTATCAATATTGTAAAAGTGTAGTTTTGGGTAATGCCTCTTATTTATTTATAGATATTCTCTCCATTTGAAAAAAATACAGGTGATTTTATCTTTGCTGTTCCCTGCTGTTGACATTAGGGAGCTGACATTTTAGGTTCTAAAGGTCCTTTCTTACCCAGAATGCACCACGTCCTGGAAGTTCCTAACAGTAATTCGTGATTGGCTGTTGGATGGGTCAAACATGTTCAGATCTACTGGAGCAACTAGAATCAACCGGCGCAATGGGTCCAGGGCAAGACCATAACGTCTATATTAGGGGTCCTGCAAACAGGAAGTCAGTATTTCCAGTTGATTTATATTAAACAGACACAATTGCTGAATTGGCAGAGTGAGGGTCATTGGGATGGGAAAAAATACTGATCTGATATTGCTGAATAAGGAATGATTTGCACTGAACTTCCCCTTTAAAATATATGCATATGTGCTATATACTCAAACAGGATGCATACACTAATGCCACACAGTAGTCACTCTACATAATAGAAGTATGTAGGGATTCCTGGTAAGGACCTTAGGCCAAGGCAAAAACACTACTGTTTACAAAACCACGAGCGTTTATGCAACGCAATCGCAAGTGAGCGATTCTTGTGGTTCGGTAAGTTTATTTCAGCATTTGCACATTGTTGTGCTATTACAAAGAGAAAACGTCAAACTGCATGCGCGCAACGGAACAATAGCAGGAACTTTTTGCGTTCCCACGTTCACGGTTTTAGTGAAAATGGTAGGCACAATAACGAGCGAAAACGCGGGGATTGCCAAACGCGGAAAAAATGTCTAGTGTGGCCCACCCAGACCCTTAGCAAGCAAACCACAAGCGGTAATTGTCCAGGTTTGATATAAAAGTTTTCTTCTCTTGTAGTGATGCTGTATTCCAAGAAAAAAAAAAGGAGCGAAGAAAAAACAAAGAATGCAGTAATTCAAAGGAAAGTGTACAGTTAGTTGACTCACAAAAAAAATCATTTTGTATGCGTAACACCACAGCACTCTGGTTCCTGTCCCTTTCTGGTCATGCCCCCTCCAGTTCTTTTCCACACTCTGAGCCTTGCCTCCTTCAGCCCTTCCCACTCTAGTCCTGCTGCCTCCTTAGTTCCTGCCCCTCTTGTCCTGTCTACAGGTGCAACCCACCGCCCCCCTTGCCGGGGATTTGCCTTTCTCCAGTCTTGACTCTTCGTTCTGCCAATTATGTCCTGCACACTCGCCAGTAGTGTCCCCTTATAGCCTGTTGCCACCGCCCATTCCTGCCCATTATGCTGCCCTGCACACCGTACTACCTTATTCTACTGTACTGCCCCCATCTGGTCTGAATCCCTCTGATTAGGCCCGTCTCCTTTCATGAACCCCTCAGTTCGTTGCCGTCACTTGGCCTGCCCATCAAGTCCTCTGCGTCCTACCTGCTCCCCTCTGGTCCGTCCCATCTCCGGAGGTCTTACCTTGTCCTGTCTTGCCCCTTGGTCTTTCCCTTCAGTCCTGGGCTCCCCCAGTATGGCCTCATTTCCAGTCTTGATTCCTTCTGTTCGCCTTACTTCTGTAATACCCCTCTCCAGTGTGGTCCCTAGGGACAGGAGGAAAAGAACCAGAGAGGAGGCCGGACTAGAGGGTACCGGCAAGACCAGAGGGGCGGAGGACTGAAAGAAGGCAGGACTTAGACTTGCAAAAAAAATGGTGGACGGCAGGAACCAAGCGAGGGAACGGACGGGGGGGGGGGTGGTGTGGTTTGCACACTGTGTACAGGCAAGAGGGGTGGCAGGGACCATAGAGAGAACCGAGGGGACCAGAGTGCCACATGTTGCGTGTGTGATGCGTAACACTGCGGATTTGGTCCTGGCCCTTTTGGCAGGCCCCGTTCTATTCTGTTAATAATATGGGCCTTGCCCCTCTCATTCAACCCTTCCCACTCTACCTCCTGCCGCCCCTCTATAGTCGTGCCCCCGATTGTTTCCTTTCTGCCGTTGTGCAATGGCCTCCTGTCGTACATCTCTGGTACTGCCGCCACCAGTCTTGCCACAGTTCTAGGCCGCTTCTATTCAAATCTCCTGCAACCTATATCATATGCCACTCTCTGGTTTCTGCCCCCTCGTTGGTTCTTGCGATTCTCCGGTGCTGTCTACCCTCTGGTCTTTCTTATCCAGTCCTGGTCTACACCTTTGTTTGTTTCCTCTCCAGTCTGGAATCCTTATATTCTACCCTACTTCTGCGTCCTTCCCCTCTCCAGTCGTGTGTCCTTTTACCCTATGGCCTGTTCCTCTCCATCTGCCCTATTTGCCAGTGGCAACCCTTTCTACCCTTGCTTCTTTGCACCCCATCCGTCCTCTCTCCTCCTTGTACTCCCCCATCTGGTCCTGCCTCCCTATGATTATGCCCCTCTACTAGTAAGACTAAGGGACGCAGGCCTAGACTATGGCAAAAGGGTGCTGGCAGGACCAGACGAGAGAATGGAGGGGGGAGGGGAGTGGGGGTGTTGGATACACTGTTGTAGACAGGACAAGAGGGGGTAGGCAGATTCAGGGGTAGAGGAACGGGAAGAGGGTAGGCCACAGAGGGTGGAAAGACTGGATACCAGTAATTCTCATTATATAGTATCCCTGTACCAACCAGAACTACAGTATATGTATCAATACCAGTAATTCTCATTATATAGTATCCCCGTACCAACCAGAACTACAGTATATGTATTACCAGTAATTCTCATTATATAGTATCCCTGTACCAACCAGAACTACAGTATATGTATCAATACCAGTAATTCTCAGCATTATCTAGTATCCCCGTACCAACCAGAACTAGAGTATATGTATTAATACCAGTAATTCTTATTATATAGTATCCCTGTACCAACCAGAACTACAGTATATGTATTAAAACCGGTAATTCTCAATATTATATAGTATCCCCGTACCAACCAGAACTACAGTATATGTATTAATACCAGTAATTCTCATTATATAGTATCCTTTACCACCCAGAACTACAGTATATGTATTAATACCAGTAATTCTCTATTATATAGTATCCCCATACCGACCAGAACTACAATATATGTATTAATACCAGTTATTCTCATTATATAGTATCCCTGTACCAACCAGAACTACTGTATATGTATTAATACCAGTAATTCTTATTAAGTTTTAGTTTTAGAAACTTATCCAGGCCTTTTTTAAAGCTATTCAATGAACTTGCTATTACCACATCTGCTGGAAGACAGTTCCACAGTTTCACCGTTCCCACTGTAAAGAAACCTTTCCTAACCTGAAGATGAAACTTTTCTTCCAACCTTAAAGGATGTCCACATGTCCTCCGATATGACCTATCAGTGAACAATGCACCAGAGATTTTACTGTATGGCCCATTAATATATTTGTATAAAGTGAACATATCCCCACGCAAACGTTGTGTCATGTTCAATGTTCTTGACTGGCCCTAGCCCATAGAGTTTGATACTTGTGTGGTCATCCTATGCTTTTCAATAAATTCTCTGCTCATCAAGAGGTTTCTATGGGTAGGTTGTATTTTGTCACTAAATTACGAGAGGCTATGCCTCAAATAGAAATATGAACTGGAACCCCCCACATCTAAAGAGAAAAAGTCAATAAAACAGGATTTTTAGGTTTTATTAAAAAAAAATACATCCTAAGCTTGGTAAGTATAAGAAAAATAGTCACGAATGTTCGTCATTAGCCAGTAGACACCGTAGAGAAACAGGCAAGGTGGAACATGGCCCCACACAGCAAACATTTCTATATCCTGAAAACAAACGCAAGGTTTTGTCTCAGCAGGAAATCAAGACACCATAGGAGTGGACATAATAACATTCTAAACCAAAAGAGAAAAAATAAATACAATTAAATATTAAAATAACCTTAGAATGCATTGTTTGTATAGGGTAATAACAGTTCCTTGTCAGTCAGCTGATGAGGAAATTTAGGCTCTTTTAGTTCCACTGGGATGCAGTCGTCTGCATTTAATGGCAATAATGGTCACAGAGTAGAACACTGTAGTGCATATAACTGGTAGTTGCTCCAAGGTGTTGCTTAAAAGAATACTGGAGAACTGCATATTACAGGCTGTTTAGGCTGAATGAGTATTATAGTACAGTGTAAGCGATAACATACAATTCATTAGACTAAGTGGGCTGAACGTTTGGGATTTTGCCATTAATCTGTGAGTTTTACTTTTCTGGTTGTGTGTTTTCAGTGATCTGGCTTTCTATATTTTTATAGAGATTATTAATCTGATCCTCTTCTTCTTCCTCCTCCGCATCATCGTCATCTTCCCATTCATCCCCAAAGGTCTGCTCCTGCAGAAAAGTAAAAGTGAGAGATCGAGCAGCTGCTTGGGCAGCCAATCCAGACGCAAAGCCTAGATCAGATGACTGGTGAATCCGGGCGAGTCTGTCTTTAATGGCCTGAGGCAACACTGTCCTAGGTGAAGAAGAGACATTTTGGGTTTCTGCTTCTCTATTGGTGGCTTCACACTTTCCTGATGGGAGATGTGTATTTATATCAGGTTGTGGCTCTTCTGGAACAGCAATGTCTTCAGGACCACCAGCCCCATTGAACTCTTTTGAGATTTCCCCATTAAACTTAATTTTATTGTCACTGTATGGGGCGTCCATATGCATGGCTAGAGGGGATGCGTTGAGCTCTGCTGGCTGCTCAGAAGACAAAGGTGTGATCATAGCTATAAAAAGAAAAACAAATGTCAAACTTAAATCCCTATTAGCGAGTTGTCCTCGTCCAGCTTGTCTGTGCAGTATGCGATGTAGCCAATGGGAAGACACGCTCTGCAAAGCACAACTTCCTATTAGTATAGTATAGTATAGTATAGTATTTGAGGTTGAATAAAGACATACGTCCATCCAGTCCAACCCATCTAGCAATATCCTCATTTCCTGCCTAACTGATGATCCAGAGGAAGGCAAAAAACCCCCACCAAATTTATGAAGGGGGAAAAAATTCCTTCCTGACTCCAAGTGGCAATCGGAAATTTCCCTGGATCAACTCTACTTGGCTATATCGCATACTGTCACCGACAGTGGCCGAGCGGCGAGAGAAACACAAGTATAACAGCTGATATAGGAAATACCAGGGGTGAGGATTTAGCGGATTAGCTCCTAACCATGGGTACTATTTAGGTTTCAAACAGGGAAAAGGTGAGTGTAATTGTCTTAAGATGAGTTATGTTATGGCAGTACTGGTATGTATTCTAGGACATTATCACACAGCAACTGTAAAATATCATTGCATTTATAAAATGCTGTGTGGTAACAAGCGATATTGGGACTATTATATTACGTCACAGAGGAATTCCCAGACCACACCAACAAGTAGCATAATAGCTTTATATTTCAATGCATTATTATTTATAATGCTTCATAGTAGAAGAGGCAGTACAGAGCGACTGTGGCTCTTGGTACATTGCTATATTCCATCATCCATCTACTTTTTCACAACCTGGCAGGAAAGACTAGTGCAAAGTGCAATTATGGGAATTTATGAAATTCTATATAAAGTCAATACAGTTCAGGGGTCCTGAAACCATGCGGGCACACGTCCGTCATGAGCGATTGTGCATTACCTAATGAGGCTAGCCAATCAGCATCTACATGAACATCTCGGAGGGGCGGATCTAAGTAATCAACTACTGACAAACAAGATGTCAGCTCAATGCCATTAATAAAAACACACACCCTCCCTACCGTGATCCAGTACCAGAGATGTAGTTATATCCTTCTCCCCAGTTTGAAAGCAGCAAACAACGGATGTTCTATTGACTCACTGCTAAGACGTAAATAAATAGGGAAGCACGTTGCATTTGTACCATATGCTCCCTCTATAAGAAATAAAACATTTGATTGATGTACTAATAATACGTACCATGGTCACTAAATAGCAGCTGCTTCCACTTTTGTCTCTCTGCCTCGGAGGCCTTGAATCCTAGTACAGCCTTTAGCTCTTGAAGGACCCTCTCGGACTCTTCTCTTTCCCGTTTGTGTCTTTCCCTTTCTTCTGGAGAAAATAAATATATGTCTTCCCCACTGAACTCAGCAAGTGTCACATCCTCTTCAACATAGGCCTCCAATATCTGTAAACAAGTTATAGTCATTATATGTTACATCATATCTATCAAGGGAATGGCTGTAACCTACATTTTCTGATTTCGGATTTATTTTTATTTTATTTGTCGATTTAAGGTTTGGTAAAAAAATATTAAAGAACTAATGTGGAAAAATTACACTGGTATAATATCACATTAGTATATAAATAGTGCTGAATAAGTTTATTCAATTTACTTTCACATTACCGTATTTATTCGAGTATAAACTAAGGTACATATTTTTACCTTAAAAAAATAGTAAAAGTGATTGACTCGAGCATAAACCGAGGGTAGAAATTATGACCACTACTACCTTCTGAATCTATTGTTCTGAGTCTTTAGTTTCCCTTTAAATAGACAGCAGAATTCCCATACAGTAATAGACATACTGGATTTGGTTATTACTGTATGGGAAGCCTCAAAGCAATACAGAATCAGAAAGCAGAAATAGCTACGGTACCATTCTCCTTCTGACTGCTGTTTTGAGGCTTAAATTGCCCTTTAAATGCACAGCAGATTTCCCATACAGTAAAGGACATACTGGATATGGCTATTACTGTATGAGAAATATGCTGTCCATATAAAGGGCAACTCAAGCCTTGGCACGCCAGATGTTAGGAAACTACAACCCCCAGCATGCTTTATTAGCTGGGAGTTGTAGTTTCCAAACATCTGCACCCTCCCACCCAGTTCAGTACCTTCTGTGGGCTTGCTTCATTCTGTTGGCTTCTCTGGCATCCTATTGTGGGCATCCTCTGTAGTAACTACCTTAAGAAATGCGGCAGCCGCTCCCACGCTCCCTGTACTGAAGCACCGGCTGATGTCAATACTCGGCGCCGGGCAGTGACATCAGCCGGCGCATCTTACAGGGAGCGAGCGAGCGGCTGCCGGATTTCTAGTAAGTTAGTTACTGACTCGAGTATAAACCGAGGTTGGGTTCTCAACTGTATTTATTTAAAGGGCATGTCCACCTACAAAACTAAAATTTGCCCCACTGCTGGCCCCAGTGTGTAGTGAAAAAAAAATTCTCTCTCTGCCCTTATGGTTCTCCTGCAGTGGCTTATCAAATTCCAGAAAAATGTAGGAGCTTTCTGAGTGTATTCCAATGCCTGCTACTTCCTTGTCGAGCCCTCCCTCTGGATCCCTCGGCACTGTATACAAACTTCTATATATTATTCTAATGTAGACTAACTCCCCACCCAACCCTAAACACTACTGTTATAACTTTAAAAAGATCCTAGAAATACTTATCCGACCTCGTTCCCTCCACTAACAGGCAGCCACGTCTGTGATTGGCTGATTCTTAGCCAATAACAGATGTGGCTGCCGGTCCGGCCCCTACTCCTCTTCCGTTCTAATAAATAGCAAACAAGAGGCAGAGGAAACAAATGTGGAAAGTCTATTCCTGACACGATTTGAAAGTTAAAACCCCAACATTTAGGGTTGGGGGATCCCCTATAATACAGCAAATTTTAAATTTGGGGGTGGCTATACCCTTTAAATGGTGCAACAATAACATGATGAACTCCTACCAGTAGATTTAATAGAATGTGTTTGAAGCTCCAGGACATATTAAAAAGGGATGTGCCTAGTTTGCTGGTTACATGCCTTTAAACATGCATGAGTCAAAAACCCTCTCTGGACCCTACCTGTCTCTTGAACTACCATCATCTCTCTTTTATCATTTGTGTCAAAACTCTCAGGACATCTTGACTCTAAACACATTACTAATTACCTCCATGCTAATAACCTATTGGACCCATTGCAGTCAGGATTCTGAGTGGGTCATTCGACTGAAACGGCCCTCTGCAAAGTCTCAAATGACCAACAAACTGTCAAAGCCAAGGGCCTCAGTCGTCATTCTCCTCGACCTATCGGTTGCCTATGATACTGTGGACCATTCTCTTTTTATGCAAATTCTAAATTCTCTGGGCATCCAAAATCAAACTGCAGCGTCGTTGTCTTCTTATTTCCAACAGATCTTCCTCTGTCTCTTTTGCTAATAAGGGGTCCCTCAGGGCTAGGTTTTAGGACCCTTGCTGTTCTTCCTCTACACCATCTCTTTAGGAGAAATAATCAGTTCTTTTGGCTAAGTATCACCAATATGCTGATGATACCCAAATGTACTTGTCCAAACCCACTCTAACCACTAAAGTTCAATCCTGAATCTGTAATGTCTCTATTTCCTCCTGGATAGTGCCCCACCACCTTTAACTCAATCTATCCAAATATGAATTAATAATTCCCCCCCTAAACTGGGACCTAGTCCACCCTTCACAATCTCTATTGACAATATGGTCATTAACCCAGTTGAATCTGCATGCTGCCTTGGAGTAATCTTTGACTTCTCTTTCCTTCCATCATCACATTAACAAGGTCGCTACAACAATGTCACTATATTTGCAATATTGCAAAGATCAGCCATTTCCTCTCTCGATCCACTACTAAAATGTTCATGCGTGCTCTTATAATCTCAAGTCTTGACTACTGCAACATTCTACTACTTGGACTCCCGGCCTGTCATCTCCCTCCTCTCCAGTCTATCTTAATCTCGGCATTGTAGGGTTTATGTAGGGTTTATATGTAGGCTAAAATGGTTGGACCATATGGAGGTAAGTCTTTATTTAGCCTCTATTATTATGTTAGTATGTAATTGTTAGACAGACATTATGGGTAGGGTATAAAGGGAGGACTAGATGGACGTATGTCTTTATAAAACCTCCAATACTATGTTACTATGTAACTGTTAGACAGACATTATGGGTAGGGTATAAAGGTTGGACTAGATGGACGTATGTCTTTATACAACCTTCAATACTATGTTACTATGTAACTGTTATACAGACATTATGGGTAGGGTATAAAGGTTGGACTAGATGGACGTATGTCTTAACAAACCCTCAATACTATGTTACTATGTAACTGTTTACAGACATTATGGGTAGGGTATAAAGGTTGGCTAGATGGACGTATGTCTTTATACACATCCAATACTATGTTACTATGTACACTGTTATACAGACATAGGGTAGGGTATAAAGTTGGACTAGATGGACGTAGTCTTTATACAACCTTCAATACTATGTTACTATGTAACTGTTATACAGACATTATGGGTAGGGTATAAAGTTTGGACTAGATGGACGTATGTCTTTATACAACCTCCATACTATGTTACTATGTAACTGTTATACAACATTATGGGTAGGGTATAAAGGTTGGACTAGATGGACGTATGTCTTTATACAACCTCCAATACTATGTTACTATGTAACTGTTATACAGACATTATGGGTAGGTATAAAGGTTGGACTAGATGGACGTATGTCTTTATACAACCTCCAATACTATGTTACTATGTAACTGTTATACAGACATTATGGGTAGGGTATAAAGGTTGGACTAGATGGACGTATGTCTTTATACAACCTCCAATACTATGTTACTATGTAACTGTTATACAGACATTAGGGTAGGGTATAAAGGTTGGACTAGATGGACGTATGTCTTTATACAACCTCCAATACTATGTTACTATGTAACTGTTATACAGACATTATGGGTAGGGTATAAGGTTGGACTGATGGGTATTGTCTTTATACAACCTCCAATACTATGTTACTATGTAACTGTTAACAGACATTATGGGTAGGGTATAAAGGTTGGACTAGATGGACGTATGTCTTTATACAACCTCCAATACTATGTATACTATGTACACTGTTATAAACAGACATTGGGGTAGGTATAAAGGTGGACTAGATGGACGTATGTCTTTATACAACCCCCAATACTATGTTACTCTGTAACTGTTAGACAGACATTATGGGTAGGGTATAAAGGTTATACTAGATGGACGTATGTCTTTATACAACCTCCAATACTATGTTACTCTGTAACTGTTAGACAGACATTATGGGTAGGGTATAAAGGTTGGACTAGATGGACGTATGTCTTTATACAACCTCCAATACTATGTTACTCTGTAACTGTTAGACAGACATTATGGGTAGGGTATAAAGGTTGGACTAGATGGATGTATGTCTTTATACAACCTCCAATACTATGTTACTATATAACCATTAGACAGACATTCTAGGTAGGCTGTAAAATAATTTCAAAGATAATAACAATTCTAATAAATACAATGTTACTGTATAATACAAAAAGGTATTGAGGCCAGAGACCAATTTTTTTTTTTCATACAGGCCCTGAAACCCTATCCTGACTAGCGGTACAAAATGTTGTCTATGCTATTAATTTGCAGTAACCAATCAGATGTTAGCTGTTCACTGTAGTTAGACAAATTCGCACAGGTAAACTTTTGCCTCTTGTTGCATCAGCCCCATTATCTCTTAATATTCAAGTTTTCACTTGCCCTGCGGTATACAGCATGAAGTTCTAAACACACTATACTTCTACATGCCTTAAAACAACTGCATTTAAAGGAGAAATAAAATGCCATCATTTTCATGAGGTTACCTGCTCCTCTGGTACTGGGTCTTTGTCATCTATGCGCAAAGCTGGGAGAATGTTGGACATTGCCGGACAATTTAGGTTTTCACAGGACGTGGTTGCCGTATCTAAGAAAATTGGAATATACAGTTTATGCAAGGTTTGCCTGTTTATTTCATTGTTGCAGAGCCAAACATTCAAGAAAAATTAAATAGTAATTTTAGAAAATGATATTCTCTCTGGTTTATCGCTATATATATCTTTAACTACCATAAGTTATGACTTGTTCCTACATTATCCCTTACCACATCTACAGACCGCATACTACCACAGTTCCAGCATAAAGTGCAGCAGCAATCTAGCATAATTTACAGATACCATTCAGTCCCTCACCCACAGCACAGCAAGCACTAACTATTGCATTAGGAAGTGCAATTCCACCTTATAATGAGCAGAAATAGGCTCAATAGGAAGTCAACACTGAACATTTAATGCAGGCCACCAAACTTACGGCCCAACGTTCGCTTAGATATACCTCTTCTTGCTAATAAATTATAAAAGTGAACCTCAGTGTGGGGACACGACTATGGGTTTTCTTATTTAAGAAGCAGTATTCTTTAGTGGATGATCAGTATTTAGGTATTATTATTCAGGAATGAGCAGTGTTATTTAATGCTGCTTATTTAAGAATATAATTTCTTCCTCAAGAAGCAGTTGCCATTTATTACATTACAATCCATTTTAAGGTCTGTCCCATAATGTAATTTGAACATGTGTTGCAGATCTCAAATCCATTAGGAAAGAGCAACACTATGTTGGAATGTTGAATTGGATACAAAGTAACGTCTTCAATACCTTTCCTTGCAGGCGGCCTTCGAACCATCCTTTCTACTTGAAACATGGCCTCTTCCCAACAGGTGTTGCTGGCCTGGACATGGGGTTGGATCAGTCGGAGCTTCTCTTCCAGTATTACAGAAGCTTCCGCTGTCACTAGTCCAGTTTCCTTAGAAGACGCAAGTTTTTCCAGCTCATCTTCTAGGACAATGACCCTAAATAAACAAAACAAACCAGCCATTCAATGCAAGGCAGTTAAGGTAGGCATACATGTCATCGATATTCCGATCGATTGGATCAATTCAATCAAATTGATTGGATTATCGAAGACACTTTTCCGTGTTCTGATAGACCGATCAGCGATATCTATCAGTCTTTCGAAAAAAACCTGTTCGGGCAAGATGGAAAATTTTCCATCGACCCCCATCTACCAGCTTTAACTGCACATAAGCTTTTTCCTGCAGCAGACAGTCATACAAATGCAGTCATACATACACATATAAGCACTGGCTTTGTGACCCACTTGTTCTACTTTAACAAAGGCAATATATAAGATCCTTACTCATTAAGCAGAGCCTTCAGGTGAAGCTGCAAGCTGCGCACCGCTCCATGAAGGCTGGTCAGTTCTCCGGTTTCCCTTTTTCTTCTGGCCGTACACTCAACACTAGACTCGTGGTGTGTTTCGAAGTAGCGATAAAACTCATAGCTGCGCTTCAATTCAGCCAGGTTGGCAGCTTGAGTTTGAGGTAGATCCTGTGCCACGTCTGACCAAATATAGTGCGGAAGGAGTTCTGGACTTGTTGAAGGGCCCTGAGATGCATTTGCTGGAGAAAGCAGCAGGGCTAAGCGACGAAAAAACTCTGAGCTTTGACCAATCCACAGTTGGAACAGGACCTTATGCAAACGAAGATTTTTACAATTATAAAAGTGGAACTGCAATAATCTTTGACAGTAAATAAACAACGTAGAACCCGGTTATGATCTTTGGAAGGTTTCCTACCCTTTATACTAACCTGCAGTATGACGTACGCACCACGGGCACAGCGTACTACCACATGTCGGCCAACAGGTTCTGCACAACATCCGTGTGGGGGTGGGAGTTTATGCTGCAGGTGGGAGAGGTGCGCTGCAGGGGGAGGGGCATTCCTGAAAATTGGGGGGGGGGGGGGGGCGCTGCAGGGGGAGGGGCATTCCTGAAAATTGGGGGGGGGGGGGGGGGTTACTGGTTTTACCAGATTTGGAGCTTCTAATATTGAAGAACGGGAGGTAAAGGAGCTGTGCCTTACCTTCCGTTCTTTAATAGAACAAACAGGAGCCAGGAGAGAAGGTAAGAAACTTACCCGCTCGCTCGCTCCCCCGGCGTGTAGTCCGACAGGTCCCGACGGACCTTGTCTTCTAAATAGAACAAACAGGAGCCAGGAGAGAAGGTAAGAAACTTACCCGCTCGCTCGCTCCCCCGGCGTGTAGTCCGACAGGTCCCGACGGACCTTGTCTTCTATGCGCGATCTATGCACATAGAAGACAAGGTCCGTCGGGACCTGTCAGACTAAGCGCCTAAGCGACCTTCTCTCCTGGCTCCTGTTTGTTCTATTGAAGAACGGAAGGTAAGGCACAGCTCCTTTACCTCCCGTTCTTCAATAGAACTGGATTCCCAAATGTTGAAAATACGAGTAGAGATACCCTTTAAATTGACCATAAATGGAAACTATCATTCCTCCCAACCACCTCTGTATCATTTTTTTGTTGATCTGTCCCCTATTTCTTTAGATATCCAATCTAGAACTTCTTATATTTCAGCTGTCAATCAAGTTCCTTGCTCTCAAAAACTATTCTTCTGTGAGTAGTTTTACTGTAGCTGGAATGGTGACAGAGTTTTGACAGTTGGAATGCTGTATGCTGTGTGCAGGCTGGACAGTTGGTTTGTGGGGGAAAAGTCAGGTCGGATGGAAGTGGGAGTGGTTAAAAGTGGGAAGGGAGATACTGCTCCTAAACAAAATGTGTGCTGGATTGAAGGCATGCAGCAACACACGCAAATCAGAGTAAGTGCTACTTACATGTATTCAATTATAGATTAAGATGAGGCAAAGTCATTTTTCAGTATAGTGTCCCTTTAACCTTCTGTACAAAATTTTAAAACCCATCTCTATGTACATCGGTCCACCGAAGATTTAAGAGACAAGTTCTGTGCCAGAGGCTGGATTTCAAACACTTTTCAGGGTCAGGGGTTAGACCCCTAAAGAGAAAATGCACAGATGTTGGACTTCTATGCTGGCCATACACTATAAAGGACATTATAGATTTTAATACACTTTAAAGACTTTAGATAGATGGAATGTACAGCACGTGTATTGTCAGAGCAGCTTTTCTTATCTTCGAACATTTCTGTCTAGGACATTCTTTTAGCGCCAATGCCGGAAAATAAGTTCCTAATGTATGGGCACCTTCAAAAAGATTTTAAGGGCTATCTCCTGGTTATCAGTACAGATGAGTTTGTACTTTAAACTGTAATGCAAGGAGAAATGTATGGTCTTTATTACAACTATTTATTATACAATAGTATTGCTTCTTTAGACTGTGATATCGGATATAAAGTTCTTTTTACATCAGAGAAGGGAAGTTTGTGTGGGGATATGATCACTTTATAAAAATATATTAATGGGCCATATAATAAACTCACTGGTCAATTGTTCACGAATAGATCATATCAGAGGACTCCTTTCATCTTCAGGTTAGGAAAGGTTTCATTACAATGTGAACAGTGAAACGGTCTTCCAGCAGATGTGGTACTAATTACTGGTATTAATACATATACAGTAGTTCTGGTTGGTACGGGGATACTATATAATATTGAGAATTATTGGTATTAATACATATACTGTAGTTCTGGTTGGTACAGGGATACTATATAATATTGAGAATTACTGGTATTAATACATATACTGTAGTTCTGGTTGGTACGGGTATACTATATAATATTGAGAATTACTGGTATTAATACATATACTGTATGCTTGTGAAGGTTCTCATTCATCCAGGTCATGGTATATCTGTTGTATTCAATTAGGTCAACTGGACTTGAAGTTTAGTTCTTGAAGACGTTTCGCTAGTCATCCGACTGGCTTTCTTAATTCAGAATGACTTGTACAAGACCCGGTGGCAATTATGTACCCTGGAAAATCCCAATTAGCATATCACAGCCAGGTGTTAAGGGCGTGATTGCATGGTGGCTAAGAGGTGTTATAGGAACGCCCAGAGTAAGGTGTTAAAACAGCATTGTACATGGCAGACAGTTGGTGTCGAACCCCCCCACCTCTATTAAGGCTTGGTTTCTTTATTTTTACATAAATTACCTCCTTGACACCTCTCTTGAACCAGTCACGTTCCTTTGCCAATATGTTAACATTACAATCTTCAAAGGTATGTCCTTTATCTTTAAGATGCAGGTACACGGCTGAGTCCTGTTCAGAGGACCAGGGTTCCTATGACACCTCTTAGCCTCTATGCAATCACGCCCTTAACACCTGGCTGTGATATGCTTATTGGGATTTTCCAGGGTACATAATTACCACAGATTCTTGTACAAGTCATTCTGAATTGAGAAAGCCAGTCGGATGACTAGCGAAACGCCTTCAAGAACAAAACTTCAAGTCCAATTGATCTAACTGAATTCAACAGATATACATATACTGTAGTTCTGGTTGGTACGGGGATACTATATAATATTGAGAATTACTGGTATTAATACATATACTGTAGTTGTGGTTGGTATGGGGATACTATATAATATTGAGAATTACTGGTATTGATACATATACTGTAGTTCTGGTTGATCCAGGGATACTTTCCCATTGCCGTTTGTAGTCAGGAAGTAATCCCCCCCCCTTTTTTACTGGGTTTTTTGCTTTCCTCTGGATCAGCTATGAGGTAAGGTTAAAAAGGAGCATACAAAAAGGTTTAACTTGATGGACATGTCTTTATTCAACCTTAATTACTATGTTACTATGTCCCAGCATAAAAAAATATTCCATTAACTTGACTCCTCTAGGGCAACAAGAGAAGCGCAGGAATTTTTGTATCAGACTAGCTTTTTTCTCCTTTGAATGGCTTCCCAGAATGGCAGGTATATAGTCAACTTACCTTTAAAGCAGGAAGACTGAAACCATCTGTAAGGTTATGGGCTTCCTCCTCGGACACATGCTCTTCACATAATCCCATCCCCAAGTCTTTCAAGGGAATGACACAGATGTAATTTGTCACATTGTCTACTTCAGAGTTTAAGGGATAAGTGAAATTAAGTTAAGGAACATAAAATACACTGTATTTAAAATACACAAGATTTGGGCCTTTTTTTTTTTTAATCTTCCTTTAAAAAAATGGGGAAATATTTTGTACCTGGTGTTCCGACAACCACCTGCGCCAATCATTCTGCAATGAACATCATCAACATCTGGGAAACATCAGCAGGTACATTCACTGGATGGGACTATACGAATATCAATTAAAAGTTCAACATCAAATTGATCTTCTATGAGGTTAGTCAGTATAATTCTGCACATGGCCCCCATTAAAATCAGAGGTCATTTTATGATGGATGTAATTCATTGTTATTAAAACAGGGAATAAGAACGGACTAGTGGGAGACTAACAAATAGAAGTGTTAATGACCCCCCTTCTCAGTTCTCATTTATAATGGAAGCATCATGAAAGTTTTCCCCTTTAAATGACACAATGAAGGATATTTCTTCAGCATGTAGAGAGTGGCCAGCCTAGCGACTCTGAAGTTGGTTCTGACGGTCCTGTAGACTGCTTTGCGTAATCCAAGAAGGTGCTGGCTGACATGTTGTCCAGCTCTATCGTATGGGCAAGCCGCACTGACCCTGTCAAGCAAACTTGAAAAGTAAAATGTGATACATCTGTTCAGATGTCCCAAACCAGCCAAATCACATTTCTATATAGTTCACAACAAATCATGAACTGCTTTAAATCAAAGTAATATACTATTACTGCAGCAAACTCCATCATTTGTAACTCCCACATCTAAAGAGAGCAGAGGGATGCCAAAGATCCCAACCCCTCTGTGACCACTCTTTGTACATTTCTAGAAAGCAATTTCTAGTACAGCCAGTTTTTGAGATCCATTTATAGTTGGATGGCCCATAGCTCGTGGATGGTCTGGGGTGCAGTTGGGTGCAGGCAGTCCACAAGAATAAAATGGCCTTCGGTAAAGATTAGACATTAGTCAACTTGACATTTGTCTGATCAAACGTCAAATTGACTGTAACACTTAATGCCCCAAAAGTTCTCACTTGCCAACATTACCGCATGGAAAACCTTTTGCAATCAATGTTATGCCTGTAATGTTGTTTAAAAAGCGATCAGACCAAGCGGTTGTCTTGAACATCAGCAGGTAAGCTGCAGAGTATGGGCACCTTTAGGGGGTATGCTAGTTATATAGATTACAGATTTACTCTATGAGGGGCATTTAATAAGAAAGCAGAGTTTGTGTATCCAGTGTACCAAACTAGTTTTAGACAATGTGTACCTAGGAGGCATGCAACATTTCCCTTACACTGTGAACCTCCTTCATAAAATATCTGTACAAATAACAAATCCTATGTATCTGGTTAAAACATTTAGACAATGTGTACCTAGGAGGCATGCAACATTTCCCTTACACTGTGAACCTCCTTCATAAAATATCTGTACAAATAACAAATCCTATGTATCTGGTTAAAACCACATTTCATTCTCACTAATATATTAAAAAATGGAAAAATTAGTTTTTCTTTTCCATTCCTATTTAAACTGGTCTGTGGGTATATACGTTTGTACTGTCCATATGTAACATTTAGAATAGCCATTTTGTAATCAGTATAACTTTCAGTGGTCAACCAACATTATATTAGAACATCTACGTTGCTTACTGAAATAGTGGAAAGAATAAGTTGACGCTGTGCATTCATAGACTTTTTGTGTATTGGATGAAGAACTTGTTTTGAAAGGCTTATGTAATAAGAAGTGCTAAAGATTGCCTGTGGTAGTAACTGGAAACAACCACTCAGATGTTAAAGGATATGTTAACTGTAAAAACAACTTTAGTTTAGTAAAAAGCGGTGTCTTTAAAAGTAATGTTGGCTAATTTTCTTTTGTTCAATTGCCGTGAATGGGCACGCGTGTGACACCATCGCACCACGTGCCTTGTTGCGGCACAATGACATCACACGCATGCAGTTACGTCATGCCGCCTGCACGGTGACATCACGCACGCACTACACCCGGCAATAACCTTATGAGACCCAGTAAGTAGGAAATCTCCTGATTACTGGTCTAATGCAGTTAGAGAACATCTGATTGGCTGTTGCAGATAAACAGGGCAGGGTTAGTGTGATCTTAAGATGTGAAATTTGTAGTTTTGGAAATTTCTAAGAGTTACCTTTTTTCACATTACAAGGTACTTAAAATATTTAAGACTGGATTCTGGCTTGTCAAACATGTCCAATGAATACTTAACCATTAAAACGCAACAAAAACCATAAACACTTACAGGGTGAATCCCCGAGAAATTACTTCTGTTTCCTGAATAAGTCGCAGCGATTTTCTCACAAGGTTAGTGAAGGCTCGACTGTTCGCTACAGTCCCTTCCACTTGGCTACAGTATTTCTTTATAGTCATTTGTAGCCTGACGGAGCGCCAGGTATTGAGAAGTCTCTGAATAGTAAAGGCAGCAAAAACAATGAAGCTTGGTCCCCATATGAGTGAGGATGAAATAGACCAGGATTGCAAGGCAGCCAAAGTGCTGAGGAAAGCAAACAATAAAGACAGATCCCTAAAAAAAGAAAAGGGAGGGCTAATCAACAAACACCTCTGAATAAAGTATCTGCTGCATTAACTTTTTATTGTAACAGGCCACATAAACAGATGTTAAGATAGGAAGCACATAGGAGTTTTTCCCATCTTAAAGAGGAACTGTGGCCTCCAAACAAGTTGAGTTTAAATGAAAGACCAGTTTCCTACCTTTAAAAAAGAGCCATCAACCACCTCTCTACGTGCTCCACAGCCCAATATATAAAGAAATTACTGACCAGAAAGTTAATGGGTGGGAGGCGGACATGTGACATTACTAAAGCTGATAAACCCAGCCTCAGACTCCCTCAGTGTGTGAGGGAGACAGGAAGTCCCTCCTCCTCCCTGCTGTGTGAAAATCCCCACAGAGAAGGTAGGGGAATCTACAGCCCTACTCTCCCACTATGTGAAAACAGTTCTCACTCTGCCTGAAAAGGCTGTTTTCACAGTTTTCTGTAGGGGGGGTTTGAGTGTCCCACGGCACCCTCGAGTGGGCGGGGCAATGGCACCCACGAGTGGGCGGGCCACATGGGGCTGTAAAGGAAGGGGCCAAGGGGTGCCTGCAAATGGAGGGGCCATGGGGACCATGGACAGGGACCAGGGGGCTTGCAAGAGGAGGGGGGCTGCAAGGGGAGGAGGAGACACAGGGCAGATTGACTTATCCACTGACATGGCTTCAGAGCAGGAAGTGCAGGGGACCTGGTGATGCTGCTGCCATCACACACAAAAATGTAAATACCTAAAGTCATGTAATTTACCTAAAGTCATTTTTGGACTTCAGTTCCCCTTTAACATACATGTCCCTACACGACACACATGTGCACATACATTTTAAACTCCATCTGGACCTGTCAGAAGAACAGTGGAGGAATGGGAGACTGGGTAAGTTCCTTCCCTTCATTCCTGGCTCCTGCATAGCTCCTTTTTTCTCCCGTTCTTCAATTAAACCGAAAATCCCATGTCCCCAGTGGAGATGCACTTTTAAGAGCAATTGTAGTCTCCTTACAAGCTAGGGTTAAATAAAAGTCTGCAGTCTTCCCTTTAAAGGGGAAAGGTGGTCTCCATAAAAGTGCCTTTAACAAAAAGGACACACTCTTACCTTTAAAATGACTCCAGGATCATGCTTCTAGCTGTAGTCTATCAGTATAAAGGGTGTTTTTTTTCTTGGAAGTACTGGGAGCTGTGACATCACCAGCACTTGGTGTCTGCCTCCTGGTTTATTGTTGGAGCATGCCTACTACTGGGACAGAGCATCATCAGCTGCATCATAAGCCCCGCAACTTCTAAATCATTTAAAAACTGGCCACAAGCCTCAAAACATTATTATTTCTCTCTCTAAGGTGTCCATAGGTAGGAGGAATGGACAGAATATGGTTGCAGTTCTGTTACTAGATTCAGAAAATATAGATTTTTTGGGGGTGGGGCTTATGACATCTTATAACACATGCCTGTTACAGAGACAGGGCAGTCTGGAATGTGTAACTTTCCAAGCCTATAACGTAAGATCCAGAGAAACATCATCCTAGGCTTGTTTGAAAGGTATGAGGGAGCTCCTCAATAAAGGGCACTGGTATGGAGACCACAGTTAACCTTTAAAATGAGCCCTGGTTCGCATGTTTGGCTGCAGCCTGTGAGAAATTATATTGCGGTGAATGTTCAAATTTCCTACTTCCAGTTGGTTGAGTGACATCACTTGACTTTCTTCTCTTCCCCTCTGCACCAGGGGAGAAGCATGCTCACTTAGGACTTAATGCTGGGGGAAAAACGAAAAGTGCCTGCACAGACATTAAAAAAAAATTGTTGAGAAGTGGATTCTAATGCAGGCAGAGGCTGGTCACATGGATACAAGCTAGTCACATGGCTGAAAACGGGAAGCGTTCAAGCAGGAATAATATTGCTGAGCTTTTCTACCAAACTACTTTACCTAGAGATGTGATTTAGGGTTTATATTGAAGGAATGATGAACACTTTTATATAAACCTAAATTGTTTGGAATAATTAAAGACCACAGTTACCATTTAAATAAAATAAATAGGTTTCAAAAGGGCAAACATTTCTGAATTACAGGAAGTAGTAAGGTAAACTGTACCAGATATTTGGTTTTGCTATGGAGCAAAGTGTAGGAAGATGTCCAGTCTGTTGATTTGGTGTCTGACCAGCAGACAGTATCCCAGGGTCAAGCAACTCTATTAGCTCCACATCTTCTTGTATCAGGACTTCCTGAAGTAAGATAGAGTGCAGGCTTTCCAGTCGAAACCCAATATCCTAAAAATGAGAAGAAAAGAAGCAGATTTCTCTTAATCTGTTGTGAACAAACTTTCAGCTGCTTAAAAGGATATCACCCTATATCTCAAAATCGCAGGATTTTATTTAAATTGCATTTCTGAGATCCTCAATAGTTAGGTAACTGACAGATGTTGGACTAACCTGTTATACAGCCAATTGTTCTTCTCCCCCTTCCCTCAGCCTCCTTTTCTGCATCCTCTTTAAGTTCTTTTTTAAGCTATTACATGTGTAGAGAAGGCAGCTAGGGGAATGGCATTCAGTTATTGGCTGTGATGTCATCTGTTACACACCCATGACCGACAGCTGCTAACTGGAAGAACCAGGAAGTAGAAAGGGAGGTAAGAGAACATCAGGCACTGGCAGTATTTCAGGTTAGTCTTACATCTCTTAGCTTTAGAACTATTGTAGTTTTGGGGTGCGATTACCTGACCTTTTAGAGCATAGTTTAATTACATAGAACTTTTGTTTCTTTGTTAATACATATTTCCAGTATTTTAGAAATGTTACTACAGAAGATCAACACCCACAGATTTACCAGTTAGGAGCAGTACAATAAATGACAACTACCCGAGTTATATACATTACAAGAACTTACCAGTAAGTGAACTTTTTCTTCCTTTTTCTGGTTTGAAAACGGGCTCCAACTTTCCAATAATTCCCCTGCCTTTGAAATAAGGACCTTCTGTAATATAAATGTTTATAGTTTTATAAAACTATAAGACGTCTTATAGCTATAAAATTACCCTTTATATGCGAAGTCTGAACTTCACCGACAAACCAAGCCTCGTACACACGTCCGACATCACAGACGAGGCACGACGCCAGAGAGTGTGCACTCCTGTGTATGGGTGATTCGTTGGGCAAAATGGCCGTTTGGTCGGAGCTTGTTATTGATCCGCTGACCGATAGCCTGTTTCGGCTGTCGAATCGCCCATACACGGAACGATTGTTGGTAGAGACGGGGGTTCACACACATTGTAAGTCACGGTTGGCCCCTACTTGTGTATGAACCTTTAGACAAATACATTTGTGAAGCCTGCAAATCGAATTTGATAAAAACTTCTTACATACGATCGCTAAGCTAAAGCTAGGTGCAGATTACCTCAATGTTACATTGATTTCATGTTTGATCAAACACGAATTTTGGCCATCTGATCACCCATGGTGAAAAAAATGCAAACAATTAATTTGCGATACAATAACATTCTTAACCCATTTAATTTGTATTTGTCCATGCTGCATCAACATTATTATTTTTACAACTGTGCACAGGAAATGCACTAAGACTTTAATTCTAGGAGCTAATCTAGACACGTTTTTAAATACATTGGCTACCTAGCTCCTGGGATTTGTACATCCCTTTACCAATATTATAAAAAAGCAAAAAGGTAAGGAATATTTCCTTTTTCTTACTAAATATTTCTGAAAATGAATGTGATGAGGCCAAATTTGGAATGCAATTCCTTCCTACACGCATTCCATTTGACCGAACGCAATAATATCAGGAAGTTAATACAGCACTCACTGTTGTGATCTGGCCACCCTTTTCTCGATGCCCATTCACTACCATTTGCTCCTCTTCCTTTGACAGTGTTGGACATGTTTCAAAATCTGTATGTCCCAAATCCTGAAGGTATTGGAAGAGAGGTGAATTCTGAAAGAAATGTACATTTATCATAAAGGAGAACTAACACGGTGCCTGAAATTTAATTTCTTTCCTGACTTGATAGCACAAGCCATTGTTGTCTGACACTGTATGCTACAATAGGTCTGTTACGTTGTACAATGTTTAGATCCTTTAAAGGCCCATATACACGTGCGATCGTACGTGTATACGTGTATTCTTAACCTATGTACGAAATTGTATTTAATTTTTATTTATCTGTATAATTACTTCTCATCTTGTTTGTATACTCTGTATTTTATAATGTACAGTGCTGGGTACCCAAGTGGCGCTTTATAAATAAAATTATACATACATACCAGCAAACACCTTGATTTTAGTACCCTATATCATTGAATAATATGTTAAATAGAAGTGGTTACAAACAAGTAATCCACAACACAGGTTAAGGCAGATGAGTTACCTCAGTCTATGAATCCATCCAATGTGCACAAAGTAAATCCAGAGTAAGTAATAAACAAGATAATGAAACAGGCAAAGTGCACAAAGTAAATCCAGAGTAAGTAATAAACAAGATAATGAAACAGGCAAAGTTGCCATTAGCAGTTAACCTGCCTTTAGCCCGTTTCCTTACCTCCTTCATTACTTACACTAGATAGAAGTGGCCCAAAAAATAGAACCCTGAAGTACACCACTTAATAGATTTTAAATTATTTATTTATATTACACATACCTAAATAATTCTAAATAATTCAGTCCCTTCCTTAATTGATTTTATTCCCTATGGTTAATAGTTTGCAGCTATTAAAGGTTCTGTAATGGTCCATCTTCCCAGGATACACCACTTCCTTGAAATGTTCCCAACAGTAATTTCTACTGATAAGCAGTTGGGTGGGCTTAGAATTCCATTGAGTATCTAATTGCCCCTGGAAGCCGAGTCAAGCGCAAGACCAAAACGGACACAATATAGTGCTTCATAAGCATTCATGCACAGACAAAATACCACCATAGCTGCCATTTACTTAAAAATGTCTTTTATTCATTGTGGGTAAGCAAATCTGGCTTTGCGGTTTCCAGCATTCGGACATTTAGTATGAAGACTTGTATAAACATCAGGTAAATATGATATGTGTAGAAAGATACCTGTGATCTGCTGCCATGTTAAAGTACTTTTTTACACTACTCATTGGGGCCAGCAGTGAAGCAAATCTTAGTTTTGGAGTTGGACATGCCCTTTAAGTCCACCGAAAGCTGCAGAACTTTTACACAAATACATTAAAGGAGAACTAAACCCAATTTTTTATACTCCAGAATCTGAAAACAACCCCCCTAAAAACACCAATAAACTATAAAATGCCACTTTAGTAAACTCTGTTAAAGTAAATCAAAACCTGTTAAGAACTGGATGAAGTATCTGTGTGTATGTGCAGTGTCAGACCACACCTCCTGACCTCTGTCACATGCTTCCTTGCTTTATCTGTCCTGTAAAAGGATTGGCTAGAGATTATTAATGGGTGTGACCAACTGTAACAAGTTTGTGCCATAGCTAAGGACTGAGCATGAGCAGAACATAATAGTCGTTGACCAAACTGTGTGATACTAGAATGCTGAGAAGTAAAGCACAAACCATATGTTATTTAGGTAAATTTCCCAATGCCCGTATCAAAATGAGAGGTAAGACACAGATTACTGGTTTTATATGAAGGTGTTCTGCCTTCTGGTTAAGTGTTGTTCTGTGGCTTTAGTTGCCCTTTAACTTTCAAGTCTACACAAGCAAATCTTGGTAGAATCACAGGGACACGCAGAGATAATAACCCACCTCAAACACCACCTCTTCGTCAAACTCCGCAGTCATTGCTGTCCGCCATACCACCCCATGAAGCAATCTGGGAAATGATGTAATGATGTATCGACAAATTGACTGGGCACACTAAAACTGGGATTAGTTGGGGAAAACTACCATTCCCAGAAATCTCCTTGGTATTTAACAGATGCTGCAATCGATGGGAAGACTGCCATAGTAGGTGATAGATGTGTTCCTCTATAAAAAAAAAAAGAAAAAAAGTAGTTACATAGTGTTAATGTTAGAGGCAGTGCTAGATTTTTACTTTCTAAAGCCGTGAAGATTATTGTTATTGGTAACAAATAGCATTTTGGGCTTGGATTAAAGAAAAATATTGTTCTCCATAAGATAAACCATTAATGGAACATCACATTTAAAACGCACACTGCATAGGCTAAGAATTAAAGGGTAAGTCCACCCTCCAAACAAGATGGCTTTAAAAGATAGGTCCCTTTAAAACAAGTATAACGAAACCTACCCTGACCTTTGTAGGCTGAAGGTTCATACACACATGCAATCGCGTGTCCCAACCCGTGACGCATGATGTATCCGAACGTTCTTTTCGGGTGATAATCATCCAGTGTATGGTCACGTTATCGCCGTTCGATTTTGGCCGATAAAGGGCCCATACACGGGCCGATTATCGGCCCAAAACGAACGTTTACCAATATATAAAAAGGAGTACTGTAGGATAAGGAGATACCTTTTTATTATGAACCAACCATTTATTTTTACAGACAAGCTTTGGAGAGATACACCTCTTTTCCTCAGGTCGAGCAGTACTTAATAACACAGGGTTACAGCACATCATGAGCACAAAGTTTAAAGAGTTGCAACCTTTTTTTTTTGTAAAACAAGGATTAGCATATAGGGTGAACCATAAGCAGTAAAGCAATAGTTACATATAGTAATTAAGGTTGAATAAAGACAGACGTCCATCAAGTCCAACCTATTCACTTTTTTTTTTTAACCCTACCTAACAGTTGATCCAGAGGAAGGCAAAAAAACCCAGCTAAAAAGGGGGAAAAAATTCCTTCCTGACTCCAAACGGCAATCGGAAAGTATCCCTGGATCAACCAGATCTATATGCATTAATACCAGTAATTCTCAATATTGTTTAGTTTTAGAAACTTATCCAGGCCTTTTTTAAAGCTATTCAATGAACTTGCCATTACCACTTCTGCTGGAAGACAGTTCCACAGTTTCACCGTTCTCACTGTAAAGAAACCTTTCCTAACCTGAAGATGAAACTTCTTTTCTTCCAACCTTAAAGGATGTCCACGTGTCCTCTGATATGACCTATTAGTGAACAATGCACCAGAGAGTTCATTGTATGGGCCATTAATATATTTGTATAAGGTTATCATGTCCCCACGCAACCGCCGCTTCTCCAATGTAAACAGCCCTAACTTGTCTAATCTGCCTGCATATTCAAGCCCCTCCATTCCCCTTATTAATTTAGTTGCCCTTCTCTGAACTGCCTCAATTTCCAAGATGTCCCTTTTGTATATGGGATTCCAAAACTGCACCGCATATTCCAAATGAGGCCTTACCAGTGCCTTGTAAAGAGGGAGAATAATATTTTTCTCTCTTGAATCTATTCCCCTTTTTATACAAGACAAAATCTTGCTAGCTCTGGCTGTTGCTACCTGGCATTGTTTGCTACAGCTAAGTCTGTTATCTACCAGAACCCCCAAATCTTTTTCCATTACAGATGAACTTAACACAGAGTTATTTATGGTGTAGATGGCACAGGGATTATTAAATCCCAAATGCATCACCTTACATTTATCTACATTGAATCTCATCTGCCATTCTGCTGCCCATTTTGATAATCTATCTAGGTCTGCTTGCAGCACTTGCACATCATTGGAAGTTTCCAAAGCTCTGCATAATTTAGTGTCAGCAGCAAACACAGAGACCTTGCTCTCATTTATAAACAGATTAAACAGAAGCGGCCCCAGTACAGAACCCTGAGGCACTCCGCTTAGAACTTTAGCCCACATAGATGTAGCTCCATTAACCACCACTCTCTGTTTGCGGTCCAATAACCAGTTCTCTATCCATGAAGGAGAACAAAGTAAACACTAGGGTACTGTAAATAGGACATAATTAGTGAAAGTAATTATTAAGATACAGACAAGGTACAAGCAGAAGTGAGACTGGATCAAATATATTCCTGGTGGTGGCTGAGGAATCCCATGTCATTATTTGTTTAGAGTTAAATAAGAGGATAATTCGAAGTTCAAAGGATTTCCTTTCCTGGGTGTTTTTGAAAGGTCTTTTAAGTATCAATATTGTTTGGTCCATGTCAGAATGATTAGGAAGTGAGAAATGGTGTCGGACTGGTGTGCAGGTTGTGTTGTTATCCTGGCAATTGGGTTTACTTTCATGAATTTTTATAGTGTGTCTCTGTTATTCATTCTCTGGTGTAATTCTTGTCCTGTTTCCCCAATTTAACATGCAGTGGGACACTTGTTACATTGAATCATATAAACATTTCTGAAGGCTAAGAACAACTCCTTTTGCCATCACGATTCTGCAGACTAGGAGGGGAATGGCGACACTGCCAACAAATCCCCTCCCTCCTCAGTTGCAATTCGGTTTAGAGCAAAGTGCTGCATGCTCTGCTGAAATGAGTATCTCTCCCTTCCAGGAAGCATCAATGTCGTGTTTGACCTTACATCCAGTGTCTTCAGCCAATCGTCACTAATAGATTTTCCTCCAATCATGAGGCACATCATCTGGATTACACTCACACTGATCACAGGCAAGGATTCCTCCTCCCTCCTTCCAGCCTACAAACAACACAGCTGACAGGCAATAATTCCTTCAACCAAGCAAGTTTCCTCTATAAATAGCACTTGCTAATTTACTGTAGTAAATTCAGAAAATACCCTATGTAAAGATGTCATGGCTGACTATACTGGGTGATTTCTGGGGTCAGGAGAATGATTGATAAAATTGGAAAAAGGAGGAAGCAGTGGGAGCAGGTAAAGGGGGATAGAACTTGCACATAAAACTTTTTTTTGGGGGGGGGGGGGAATCATGCAATTAGGGTTAATTATATATGCAGAATTCAGTGTTGAATTTTTTTTTTGGGTGGACATGACCTTTAATTCATTCATCCATTGCTATAACAATTAAACATTTCCTTAAAAATAACATGTTATAGTGTTTTTGGCATATTATACTCCACAGTTTTAAAATATTTCACCTGGACAGGAATCAAGCAGATCCCCAAGCTCAGTGAGCTCAGACATGCCCATAAAGAGAGAAAGGAATTCTCCAAATTAAATACTTTAGCTTTGTTCATATGTTGTATTCAATTAGATCAACTGGACTTGAAGTTTAGTTCTTGAAGACGTCATTCTGAATTGAGAAAGCCAGTCGGATGACTAGCGAAACATCTTCAAGAACTAAACTTCAAGTCCAGTTGATCTAATTGAATACAACAGATATACCATGCCTGGATGAATGAGAACCTTCACAAGCATATTTAGCTTTGTTCATTCAAAAGATTCGGCTGGACAAATTGATGGCATCACCACTATGGCCAGAAGAATCTTTTGAGTGCACAAAGCTAAAGCAGGTGTTCACATTTTATAAAAACCTCTAGGAAGCAGTGGCCCCTGTAGTTCTCTTTCTCCTTTGGACTTTCCTGACACAGTGCTCCTTGGTTCTAAGCCACAGAGGAAACACACCGGTATACATCTACAGCTCGTTGGCCAAGACATTGCCTTCATAGCTGTGACTGGTGGCTGCAATTTGGAAGGAAGCTGGCACCAGGAGAGGATGGTGGAGATTGGAAGGTATAGAGAGATGCAGGGAGACATGTAAAACATGGTACACACCATGCAACTTTGCCTCCTGACCGTCTGTTCTGCTCTGCTCTTCCGACCGGTCGGCCAGGAGGAAGGACTGTCGGTTGCGGCAATAGTGGGCGCGGGCAACAGTTTATTGCGACCGAGTGTGCAATCCATAGATTACCGCACGATCGGGCGTGGTTTCAGACGAACGGTCATTCAGATACGGCCAAAAACCCATGCGATTATTTCGGCCCAATCGACTGATACACTGATCTTTCGGTCGATCGGACCGAAATATTGCATGGTGTGTACCAGCCTTAAGAATAGTGATTTCATGGTTTGGATGTGTGTGAGGGGTAGGGGTCTTAAAATAAGCATAGATTTTAGTGAGGGTGGGTGAAAATACCCTATAATATATTTCCCTATAAAACTACATCTTCTTAACCGCAACCAAAGTTGAGCCAAACACATGGTTAGACTTACTTCAATATGTAGCATAACAGGTATAAACAGAACCAAAGACCACAAATAGCTTTGCTCAGAGGTGAGATGGGTGAATCCTGTGATTTGCCTTTTTTTGCATATGTTTCCTTTCTTAAGAGATAATTAAATGTTATATTTAAATAATAATGTTTCAGAAAGATCCCGATAAACCCCTTCAGCTCCTGCAGCCCTACTGCTTTGCTGTGAAAGAGGACATGAGCCAAATTACACCAGTGCTTATGTGTCTCTGATGAACTATTGGAGGATTGGACAGTTTCAGCTCTTTTCGGGCTTAACCCTATTCAAACCTCCCTAGGTTGCAAGCTGTCCCTATTAGGATGGGACTGCCCAGATTGCTGGTAAGAAATCGCGAGTCCTGCAGTCTGGTTTTAATCAACTCCACCTCACCCTACCAATTTTCTGCCCCAATCTGCCTCTAAGGCTGAGTACACACCATACAATATTATCAGCCAACCGACCGATAATACCATGTATTGGTCGGTCGAAATTATTGCATGGTGTTGGGGGGGGGGGGGGGGCGTTCCCATTTTGTCTAGATCGGGCCTGTTGGTAAATCACAGCCAATCATGTGGTTCCCTATGAAACTGCACAATCGGTCACGCGAATTGGTGTGATGCTCGGTCAGGACAAAAAGTCTGATGTGTCTACCTATCTTTACTCTGCCCATCTACATCCCTTCCACCGACTGCCCATTTCCCCGTCCCTCCTGAATTCCTTTTGGGAAATCTAACTCGAGCAACGAATGTGAGCTGTCAAAGTTTTGCTTGTGCAAGGGTTGACAGTTCACCGTCTCGAGTGTGGTTATCTCTCCTATCTCTAACATCACGCCTGCACATTGCAAGCCGCTGCACGGTCGGAACTTTTACAGATCATGGCTTGTGTTAAGGTTCGTACGCACATGCGATCACGGGTGCCGACCCGCGACGCACGATGTATACAAACTTCCATTTCGGACGTTAATCAGCCCGTGTATGGGCACTTTATTGGCCGAAACGGCCACTGAGATCAGCCTCCGATCTCAGAATGAATGTCCGTTTCGGACAATAAAATGCCCATACACGGGCTGATTATCGTCCGAAAGGGACGTTCGTACACAGGGCCGGCCTTAGAATAAAAAGCACCCAACACCCCCCCCCCCCCCCCCAAAAAAAAAAACACACCCCTGGGCACACACAATACTCCGTTGAATGCTGCTTGCCTTCAAATCAAGTACTAGAGGGGCTGTGGCACTGATGCACAACTTTGAGCTACAGGTCCGTGACCTAAGACTCTCAGCTGTTGCCCCCCTGGTAATGCAACCCGTGCAGGTCGCCCATATCAAAGGCCAGCCCTGTTCGTACACATTGTACCTCGCAGGTCGGCACCCGCAATCGCACGTGTACCAACCTTTAGTTGCCACCCAGGGAAGGTAACAACCCTTGACGCTCTATGACATTCAATCTGCCGGAACTCAGCCTTTATTATATTTCGGTCTATAAATAAGGGAATTATGAGTAACAATATCCTCAACTTTACTGGACATATCTGGGATATTCAGCCTTGGGGCCTGCAGGTGTTTAAAGACTTCAACTCCCAGCATTCCCTGGCTGCCCTCTTATGATGCAGAGTGCTGGTAGGGAATGCTGGGAGTTGTAGTTTGGGTATGATGGAAGGAATACCCCATATATACCATGTGACCTACCTGTGCTTGCAGTGCAGTCTTGCAGTGCAACAAGGGAGAACCGTCTCCGCACTTTCCCACTGTTCTATCAGCAGTCATAAACAGCCCGAGTCTACGACGTTAGGAGAGGTTTCACGTGCTTTACGGCGAACTTCTTCACTTTACGGCAAACCTGAACACACAGAGGCTATGATGGTGTGATATTTACGGCAGTGTTGTAACCTTATGGTGACTTAATAAAAACCAGCGCGGGCCATGAACCAACCCCGAATATGTGACAGGAGCTTAGCACCGCCCCCCGCACGCGCCAGCCAATCTGTCAACGCGCGCTGCAAAAGGTCCGGCTCAAGCTCAACTACGGATCATAGAGGCAGTGTCTAAATTACGTCACATATTGCGCCCCACCCAGCCCCTTCGGTGACGTCAGTAACTTCGCCACACTCTCTTCTCCCCACCCTGCCCGGAAACCAGAATCGTCAGGGTGGGATGTGTGTTAAAGGGTAAACCTGGTTCTCAGTGCCTAGTTACTGTTACCGTTTAGCTCACACACCAACATTAAATTGATTTAAAGGGACATATCTCATTACACTGGGAATACAAGGAGATTTTATTTCTGTGCTTGGTCAGTTGGTCTTAATAGAGAGATAATTATCCCCATTTTAATTGAGATTTCTATATATTCTATATTCAGTACAGCGTTGATATGGATTTTCTTGGTTTTTTTTTAATATTTTTTCCTTGCTAAAAATGATATATGTGCATCTCATTACCTGGCTATTTCCAGGATATGTGATCATGTGACTTTGGATGACATCACAGATAACTTTTCAGTAAAGTCACATGGCCAGGCATGTGACTTTAGATGACATCACACACAGTTAAGCTGCTGTAGAAAGTTAGAGTGGTGTCATTCAAGTCACTAGATGTAAGAGAGCAGGACATAGTTCTTCACGTCTAGGTAGGTTTGTTCTACTCTGTAATTTGCTAGGCCAGATTCAGTTTATAGGTGAAGATAATTACTGCCAATTTAGTATTAGCCTTATACAGATTTTTCTTGTTATCTATATTGTAATTGGGACCATGCTAGAAATTAGCCTCTTATTAACTTGGTTGGTTCCATGGTTAAAGATTAATGATCATGTGACTTTGTCATCCTAGACCTAGATAACTGTCACAGGCAGTGGCAGTTACTTGTAAATAGAGTTAAAGGGACATATCTCATGTCACTGTGAATCAAGGTCAGTTGGCCTTATATACTACACCCAACACAGTTTATAGTAGGAAACAATGACCTGTAACTATCGTTCAAACAAATTTGAGGTGAATAAAATAAAATTATTAGGATGGCTGCTCAAATCGTCTAGTTAAAATGATCAGGCTGATCTTGCTGTGTTAATTGCAGACACATACATTCCTCCATGATGACACGTACGCCCATACACAAACTGACTCTTGGCCATGACTGACGTTCGCCTGTACTTGCCATTAGGGTATCAGCAATAATCCTTTTAATAATGAGACGGGAAGATATACGTAAATTGGAATTTGAATTTAAATTTAAAAAAAGAAAAAACATTATTTAAATCCTTTTTAATCCTTCTAATATTCTATCTCTTATCAACAGTAAATATTAATTATCTACTTCCTTCCACAGTGACACCATGGGTGGTAGAAAAATAGAATGCAGCAAGGTACAAGAGGTATTGTAATTTCTATAATATTGGTTTACTTGATTCCTTGTGACCCATAACCTGCTATTTGCTGTTATTTCCTATTTTTTCCTACTCACAATGGTCAGGCAGTGCAGTTAAAAACACAAAATAAAGTAATTTCCTCTAAATACACAAACATTTATTCACACATATCTACACAAATCCGCACTCACACACACAAACATACACTGCTATACACTTTAAAGGGACAGTTCAGTGGAAATTATCAATATTTGTTAAATTGTTAGTTTGTGTAATGCCTTCTTATTTATTCTAGATATTCTCTCCCATTTTGAAAAATCAGTTGATTTCATACTCTTTGCTGTTCCCTGCTGTTGACATTAGTGAGCTGCCATTTTAGGTTCTAAAGGTCCTTCTTCTACCCAGAATGCACCACATCCTTGGAATGTTCCTAACAGTAATTTCTGCTGATTGGCTGTTGGATGGGTCAAACATGTTCAGATCTACTGAGCAACTGAATCAACCCAGGCAATGGGTCAAGGGCAAGACCATAACGCTCTCTATTAGGGGTCCTGCAAACAGGAAGTCAGTATTTCAGTTGCATTTATTTATACACAGACACAATGCTGAATTGGCAGATTGAGGTCATTGGGATGGAAAAATACTGCTCTGAATATTGCTGAAAAGCATATGTATTTGCACTGAACTTCCCCTTTAAAATATATGCATATGCTGCTATATACTCACACATGTATGCATACACTACATGCCCACACATGTAGTCACTTCTACATACTAGAAGTAATGTAGGAGATTCCTGGTAGGACTTAGGCCAAGGCCAACACTACTGTTTACAAAACCACGAGCGTTATTGCACGCAATCGCGTGAGCGATTTCTGTGCGTTCGGTTACGTTATTTCGCATTTGCACATTTGTTTTTGCTATTTACAAAGAGAAAACGCAAATGCATGCGCAACGGAAATAGCAGGAATTTTTGCGTTCCCACGTTTCACGGTTTAGTGAAAATGGTAGGCACAATCACGAGCGAAAACGCGGATGCAAACGCGGGAAAAATGTGCTAGTGTGGCCCAGCCCTTAGCAAGCAACACACAAGGGTAATTGCTACAGGTTGATATTAAAAGTTTTCTTCTTCTTTGTAGTTATGCTGTATTCCAAGAAAAAAAAAGGAGAGAAGAAAGAATGCAGTACTTCAAAGGAAAGTGTACAAGTAGTGCTCTCACAAAAAAAATCATTTTGTATGCGTAACACCACAGCACTCTGGTCCTGTCCCTTTCTGGTCATGCCCCCCTCCATTCTTTTCACACTCTGAGCCTGCTCTCTCTTCAGCCCTTCCCCCTCTAGTCCTGCCTGCCCTCCTCTAGTCCTGCCCCATCTTGTCCTGTCTACAGTGTGCAACACCGCCCCCCTGGGCTTGCCTTCTCTCCAGTCTTGACTCCTTCTGTTCTGCCCAATTCTGGTCCTGACCCCTCTCCAGTCTTGTCCCCTATAGCCTGTTCCACCTCCATTCCTGCCCCTATTCTGCCCTGCACCCCTTCCTAACCTTCTCTCCTACTGTACTGCCCCCATCTGGTCCTGCCTCCCTCTGATTCTGCCCCTCTCCTTTCCTGAACCCCTCAGTCTTGCCGTCACTTGGCCTGCCCCTCAAGTCCTCTGGTCCTACCTGCCTCCCTCTGGTCCTGTCCCATCTCCTGGTTCTTACCTCGTCCTGTCTGCCCCTCTGGTCTTTCCCCTCTCCAGTCCTGGTCTCCCCCAGTCTGGCCTCCTTTCCAGTCTTGACTCCTTCTGTTCTGCCTACTTCTGGTCCTACCCCCTCTCCAGTGTTGTCCCCTAGGACAGGAGGAAAGAACCAGAGAGGAGGCAGGACTAGAGGGGTACAGGCAAGACCAGAGGGGCGGAGGACTTGAAAGAAGGCAGGCCTAGACTGTGCAAAAATGGTGGACGGCAGGACCAGAGAGGGAACGGACGGGGGGGGGGGGGGGGGTTGCACACTGTAGACAGACAAGAGGGGGCAGGACCATAGAGAGACCAGAGGGGACCAGAGTTCACATGGTCTGCGTGTATGCGTAACACTGCGGCATTCTGGTCCTGGCCCTTTTTGGTCCTGCCCCGTTCTTTCTTTAATACTCTGGGCCTGCCCTCTCTTCAACCCTTCCCCCTACTCCCGCCAGCCCCTCTATAGTCCTGCCCCCTCTTGTCCTTCTGCAGTGTGCAACATCGCCTCCTCTGTTCTGTTCCCTCTCTGGTACTGCCGCCACCATTCTTGCCACAGTCTAGGCCTGCCTTCTCTCAAATCCTCTGCCCCTCTAATCCTACCTGCCACTCTCTGTTTCTGCCCCCTCTTTGGTTCTTTCGCTCTCCTGTTCTGTCTACCCCTCTGGTCTTTCCCGTCCCAGTCCTGGTCTCACCTTTGTTTGTTTCCTCTCCAGTCTGGACTCCTTCTATTCTACCCTACTTCTGGTCCTTCCCCCTCTCCAGTCTTGTGTCTTGTACCCTATGGCCTGTTCCCTCTCCATTCCTGCCCTATCTGTCTGCCATGCAACCCTTTCTACCCCTGCCTTTCTTTGCCCCCATCCTGTCCTTCTCTCCTCCTGTACTGCCCCCATCTGGTCCTGCCTCCCTCTGATTCTGCCCCTCTCCTAGTAAGACTGAGGGACGGCAGGCCTAGACTATGGCAAAAAGGTGGATGGCAGGACCAGAGAGAGAATGGAGGGGGGAGGGGAGTGGGGTTGTACACTGTAGACAGGACAAGAGGGGGTAGCAGGATCAGGGGGTAGAGGACTGGAAAAGGGTAGGCACAGAGGGTGGAAAACTGGAGGGGGCAGGACCATAGAGGGACAGGACCAGAGTCCTGTGGTATGCATAACACCGCATCACTCTGGTCCTTTCCCTCTATGGTCCTGCCCCCTCCATTCTTTTCACACTCTGGGCCTGTCCTCTCTTCAGCCCTTCCCCCTCTAGTCCTGCCTCCCCCTCTCATCCTGCCCCCTCTTGTCCTGTCTGCAATGTGCAACACCGCCCCCCTCTGGTTTGTTCCCTCTCTGGTCCTGCTGCCCCCCATTCTTGCCACAGTCTAGCCTGTCTTTTCTCAAGTCCTCCGCCCCTCTTGGTCCTACCTTCCTCCCTCTGGTCCTGCCCCCTCTCTGGCTCTTACCTCGTCCTGTCTGCCCTCTAGTCTTTCCCTCTCCAGTCCTGTTGTCCCCAGGCCTGTCTCCTCTCCAGTCTTGACTACTTCTGTCCTGCCTACTTCTGGTCCTGCCCCCTCTCCAGTCTTGTCCCCCTATAGCCTGTTCCCCCTTAATTCCTGCCCCTATTCTGTCTGCACCCTTTACTGCCCTGCCTTTCTCCAGTTTTGCTCCCCCTTCTGTGCTTCTCTCCTCCTGTACTGCCCCCATCTGGCCCTGCCTCCCTCTGATTTTGTTCCTCTCCTTTCCTGCCAGCCCTCAGTCTTGTCTTCTCTTGGGCCTGCCCTTGCGGGGACACTGGGTACATACCAGGTCCGTGTGCACTGGACCTTGGAGGACACTGGGTACATTCAAGTTCTGTGTGTGTTGCACTGACCTTGGAGGACACTGGGTACATTCAAGTTCTGTGTGTGTGTGCACCGGACCTTAGGAGACAGTGAGTACATTCAAGGTCCGTGTGTGTGTGGAAGGAATCTTAGAAGACAGTGGGTACATTCAAGGTCCATGAGTGTGTGCACCGTACTTGGGGGATACGGGGACATCAAGGTCCGTGTGTATGTGCACCGGACCTTGGGTGACACTGGGCACATTCAAGGTCTGTGTGTTACTGGACTTTGGTGACAATGGGTAACATACAAGGTTCCTGTTGGGGCAGGCCAAGAGTAGACAAGGGGTTGCAGGAAAGGAGAGGGGCAGAATTAGAGGGAGGCAGGACCAGATGGGGGCAGTACAGGGTGAGAGAAGGACAGGAGGGGGAAAAACTGGAGAAAGGCAGGGCAGAATAGGGGCAGGAATGGAGGGGGAACAGGCCATAAGGGACAAGACTGGAGAGGGGTCAGGACCACAAGTGGGCAGAAAAGAATGTGTCAAGACTGTAGAGGAAGCAAGCCCAGGGGAGGCCAGGACTGGAGATGGGAAAGACCAGAGGGGCAGACAGAACAGGAGGGAAGAACCAGAGAGGGGGCAGGACCAGAGGAGTACAGGCAAAACCAGAGGGGCGGAGGACTTGAAAAAAGGCAGGCCTAGACTGTGGCAAAAATGGTGGACGGAAGGACTAGAGAGGAAATGGACCAGAGGGGGGTGGGGTTGCACACTGTAGACAGGACAAGAGGGGGCAGGACTAGAGGGGGTAGGCAGGATCAGAGGGTTGAGGACTGGAAAGAGGGTAGGCACAGAGGGTGGAAAGACTGGAGGGGGCAGGAACATAGAGGGACAGGACCAGAGTGCCCGTGGTATGCGTAACACCGCGTCACTCTGGTCCTGTCCCTCTATGGTTCTGCCCCCTCTATTCTTTTAACACTCTGGGCCTGCCCTCTCTTCAGCCCTTTCCCCCCTAGTCCTGCCAGCCCCCCTCTAGTCTTGCCCCCTCTTGTCCTTTCTGCAGTGTGCAACACCACCCCCTCTGGTCTGTTCCCTCTCTGCTACTGCCGCCCACCATTCTTGCCACAGTCCAGGCCTGCCTTCTCTCAAATCCTACGCCCCTCTAGTCCTACCTGCCCCTCTCTGTTCCTGCTTCTTCTTTGGTTCTTCCACTTCTCCTGTCCTGTCTACCCCTCTGGTCTTTCCCGTCTCCAGTCCTGGTCTCACCTGTGCTTGTTTCCTCTCCAGTCTGGACTCCTTCTATTCTACCTACTTCTGGTCCTGCCCCCTCTCAAGTCTTGAGTCTTGTACCCTATGGCCTATTCCCCCTCCATTCCTGCCCCTATTCTGCCATGCAACCCTTCCTACCCTGCCTTTCTCCAGTTTTGCCCCCCTCCTATCCTCTCCTCCTGTACTGACCCCATCTGTCTGCTTCCCTCTGATTCTGCCCTCTCATTTTCTGACCCCCCCCCCCTCAGCTGTCTTTCTCCTAGCCTCCCCCACAGGGACCTTGTAATGTTACCCAGTTCCCCCACAGTCCACTGCACACACACGGCCTTGAATGTACCCACTGTCTCCTAAGGTCTGCTGCACACACACATGACCTTATGTACCCAGTGTCCCCCAAGAGCCAGTGCACAAGGATGATGGGCGGCAGGACCAGAGTGCACACCGTGTAGATAGGACAAGAGGGGCAGGCAGGATCAAAGTGGAGAGGACTGGGAAAAGGGTAGGCACAGAGGGTGGAAAGACTGGAGGGGGCAGGACCATAGAGGGACAGGACCAGAGTGCTAGTGGTATGCGTAACACCGCAGCACTCGGTCCCTTTTTGGTTCTGCCCCCTTCTATTCTTTTAAACACTCTGGGCCTGCCCTCTTTTCAGACCTTCCCTCTCTTTTCCTGCCCTGCCCACCTCTTGTCCTGTCTACAGTGTGCAACACTGCCCCCCTCTGGTCCGTTCTCTCTCTGGTCCTGCTGCCCACCATTCTTGCCACGGTCTAGGCCTGCCTTCTCTCAATTCCTCTGCCCCTCTTCTCCTACCTGCCTCCCCCCAGGCCTTCCTCTTCTCCAGTCTGGAATCCTTCTATTCTACACACCTTCTTCTGGTCCTGCCCCCTCTCAAGTCTTGTGTCTTGTGCCCTATGGCCATGCTACCCTTCCTACCCTGCCTTTCTCCAGTTTTGCCCCCCTCCTATCCTCTCCTCCTGTACTGACCCCATCTGGTCCTGCCTCCCTCTGATTCTGCCCCTCTCCTTTTCAAACCCCCCCCTCAGTCTTGTTCTTCTCTAGGCCTGCCCCCACAGGGACCTTGTATGTACCCATGTCCCCCACAGTCCACTGCACACACACACGGACCTTGAATGTACCCACTGTCTCCTAAGGTCTGGTGAACACACACATGGACCTGAATGTACCCAGTGTCCCCCAACAGCCGGTGCACACACACGGACCTTGAATGTACCCAGTGTCCCCCAAGGGGCAGGCCAAGAGAAGGCAAGATTGAGGGTGAAGAAAGGAGAGGGGCGAAATCGAGGATGGCAGGACCAGATGGGGACAGTACAGGAGGAGAGAAGGGAAGGAAGGTGTGCAGGGGCAGAATAGGGCAGAAATGGAGGGGGAATAGGCTATAGGGGAAAAGACTGAGAGAGTCCAGGACCAGAAGTGGGCAGAACAAAAGGAGTCAAGACGGATAGGAGGCAGGACCAGGGAAGGCCAGGAATGGAGAGGGAAAGACCAGAGGGACAGACAGGACAGGAGGAGGGAAGAACCAGAGATGGTGCAAGAACAGAGGGGTGCAGGCAGGAACAGAGAGGCGGAGGACTTGAGAGAAGGCAGACCTAGACTGTGGCAAGGATTGTGGGCGGCAGACCAGAGAGGACAGACCAGAGGGGGGAAGTGTTGCACACTGTATAGATAGGACAAGAGGGGGGGCAGGCGGATCACAGTGGAGAGGACTGGAAAAAGGGTAGGCACAGAGAGTGGAAAGACTGGAGGGGGCAGGACCATAGAGGGACAGGACCAGAGTGCCCGTGGTATGCGTAACACCGCGGCACTCTGGTCCTGGCCCTTTTTGTTCTGCCCCCATCTATTCTTTTAACACTCTGGGTCTTCCCTCTCTTCAGACCTTCCTCTCTATTCCTGCCTGCCCACCTCTTTTCCTGCCCCTCTTGTCCTGCCTACAGCGTGCAACACCGCCCCCCTCTGGTACGTTCCCTCTCTGGTCCAGCTGCCCACCATTCCTGCCACAGTCTAGGCCTGCCTTCTCTCATTTCCTTCGCCCCTCTTGTCCTACTACCTGCAACCCCTAGGCCTACCTCCTCTCCAGTCTTGACTCTTCTGTTCTGCCTACTTCTGGTCCTGCCCCTCTCCAGTCTTGTCCCCTATGGCCTGTTCCCCCTCCAGAGGTGTCATAAAGGACAGGAGGGAAGAACCAGAGAGGGGGCAGGACCAGAGGGGTACAGGCAAGACCAGAAGGGAGGAGGACCTGAAAGAAGGCAGGCCTAGACTGTGGCAAAAATGGAAGATGGCAGGACCAGGAGAGAATGGAGGGGGAGGGGTGGGGTTGCACACTGTAGACAGGACAAGAGGGGGCAGGACTAGAGGGGGTAGGCAGGATCAGGGGGTAGAGGACTGGAAAGAGGCTAGGCACAGAGGGTGGAAAGACTGAGGGGCAGGACCATAGAGGGACAGGACCAGAGTGCCCGTGGTATGCATAACACTGCATCACTCTGGTCCTTTCCCTCTATGGTCCTGCCCCCTCCATACTTTTCACACTCTGGGCCTGGCCTCTCTTCAGCCCTTCCCCCTCTAGTCCTGCCTGCCCCCTCTAGTCTTGCCCCCTCTTGTCCTGTCTGCAATGTGCAACACCGGCCCCCTCTGGTCGTTCCCTCTCTGGTCCTGCTGCCCACCATTCTTTCCACAGTCTAGGACTGTCTTCTCTCAAGTCCTCTGCCCCTCTGGTCCTACCTTCCTCCCTCTGGTCTGGCCCCCTCTCTGGCTCTTACCTCATCCTGTCTGCCCCTCTAGTCTTTCCCCTCTCCAGTCCTGGTGTCCCCCAGGCCTGCCTCCTCTCCAGTCTTGACTCCTTCTGTACTGCCTACTTCTGGTCCTGCCCCCTCTCCAGTCTTGTCCCCCTATAGCCTGTTCCCCCTCCATTCCTGCCCCTATCTGTCTGCACACCCTTTATGCCCCCTTTCTCCAGTTTTGCCCCCATCTGTGCTTCTCTCCTCCTTTACTGCCCCCATCTGGCCCTGCCCCCCTTTGATTTTGTTCCTCTCCTTTCCTGCCCCCCCCCTCAGTCTTGCTTCTCTTCTCTTGGCCTGCCCCCTTGGGGGAAACTGGGTACATACCAGGTCCGTGTGCACTGGACCTTGTAGGACACTGGGTACATTCAAGGTCTCTGCGCGATGTGCCCGGACCTTGGGGGAACACCTGGGCACATTCAAGGTCCGTGTGTGTGTACTGGACTTTGGGGGACAATGGGTACATACAAGGTTCCTGTTGGGGCAGGCCAGAGTAGGCAAGACTAAGGGGTGGCAGAAAGGAGAGGGCAGAATGAGAGGGAGGCAGGACCATATGGGGGCAGTACAGGGTTGAGAAGGACAGCAGGGGGCAAACTGAAGAAAGGCGGGAGAAGGGTCAGGGCAGAATGGGGGCAGGAATGGAGGGGGAACAGGCCATAGGGGACAAGAGTGGAGAGGGGTCAGGACCACAAGTGGGCAGAAAAGAAGGTGTCAAGACTGGAGAGGAGGCAACCCGGGGAGGCCAGGACTGAGATGGGAAAAGCCAGAGGGGCAGACAGGAACGGAGGGAAGAACCAGAGAGTGGGCAGGCCGAGGAGTACAGGCAAAACCAGAGGGGCGGAGGACTTGAAAGAAGGCAGGCCTAGACTGTGGCAATGGTGGACGGAGGACAGAGGGGAATGGACCAGAGGGGGTGGGGTTGCACACTGTAGACAGGACAAGGGGGGCAGGACTAGAGGGTCGGCAGATCAGAGGGTTGAGGACTGGAAAGAGGGAGGCACAGAGGGTGGAAAGACTGGACTGGGCAGACCATAGAGGGACAGGGCCAGAGTGCCCGTGGTATGCGTAAAACACCGCATCACTCTGGTCCTTCCCTCTATGGTCTCGCCCCCTCTACTTTTAACACTCTGGGCCTGTCCTCTCTTCAGCCCTTCCCCTCCAATCCTGCTGCCCCCTTTTAGTCTTGCCCCTTTTGTCCTTTCTGCATGTGCAACACTCCCTTCTGGTCTGTTCCCTCTCTGTACTGCCGCCCACCTTCTTGCCACAGTCCGGCCTGCCTTCTCTTCAATCCTGCCCCTCTAGTCCATCTGCCCTCTCTGTTCCGAGCTCTTCTTTGGTTCTTCCACTTCTCCTGTCCTTCTATCCTCTGGTCTTTCCGTCTCCTCCAGTCCTGGTCTCACCTTGTTTGTTTCCTCTCCAGCTCTGGACTCCTTCTATTCTACCTACTTCTGGTCCTGCGCCCCCTCTCAAGTCTTGTTCTTGTCCCTAGGCCATTTCCCCCTCCATTCCTGCCCCTATTCTGCCATGCAACCCTTCTACCCTGCCTTTCTCCAGTTTTGTGGTGGTTTTGGGCCCCTTATTGGGGGGCTTGGCCTGTACGTGATCTGGTGCCTTCCGTCTGTTGGGGTTCGTCCTTCTTGGGTTGGTGCTTGTTTTTCTGTCCCCCCCCCTAGTTGGGTTGTGGGGGTTGGCTTAGGCCCTGCCACGTGGGGGGGGTGCGGTCTTGTTGTTCTTGGCTTTCGGGTGGTGAGTTGGTTTGGCGGGGGGCCACGTCGGTGGGGTTGATTGTTGGGTGGTCTGGTTCTTTTCTTGGTGGTTGGTTTGTTGTTTGGTGGGTTGTTTGTGTTCTTGGTGGGGGGTTGGATTGGTTCGGGCTAGTGAGTGCTTGTTTGTGTGGGGTGGTTGTGGGGGGGCGTGTTGTCGTCCGGTTGTGGGGGGGCGGGTTTTTTTGGTGTGTGGGTTTCCTCCCCTTCCTTTCACCTCGGTCTTCTCTGATTCTTCCTCTCCCCCCCGCTTTCTCCCCCCTCCTACCGCCCACACTGACCAACGTTTAATGTACCCACTGTCTCCTAAGGTCTGGTGCACACACACACACTGGACCTTGAATGTACCCAGTTGTCCCCTAAGAGCCGGTGCACACACACAACAGACCTTAATGTACCCAGTTCCCCCAATGGGGCGAGCCAAGAGAAGGCAAGATTGAGAGTGAAGAAAGGAGAGGGAAGATCAGAGTATGGCAGGACCAGATTGGGGAAAGTACAGGAGGAGAGAAGGAAAGGAAGGGGTGCAGGGCCGAATAGAGGCAGAAATGGAGTGGGATAGGCTATAGGTGGAAAGACTGGAGAAGTAGGCACCAAAGTGGCAGAACAGAAGGAGTCAAGACTGATAGAGGCAGGCAGCCAGGGAAGGCCAGGACTTGAGAGGGGAAAGACCAAGGGACATACATGACAGGAGAGGGAAGAACCAGAGATGGTGCAAGAACAGAGGGGTGCAGGAGAACAGAGAGGCGGAGGATTGAGAGAGCAGACCTAGACGTGAAGGATTGGTGGCGGCTAGGACCAGAGAGGGGACAGACCCGAGAGGGGGAATTGTTGCCCACATGTAGATTAGGACAAGAGGTGGGGGTAAGGCAGGATCAGTATAAGTGACTGGAAAAGTGATAAGGCACAGAGGGTTGGAAAGACTGGATTGGGCAGGACCATAGAGGTGACAGGACCAGAGTCGCCCGTGGTATTGCTAACACCGCCGGTACTCTGGTCCTGGCCCTTTTTGGTCTGCCCCCATCCTAATTATTTTTACAACTCTTGGTCTTCCCTCTCTTCAGACCTTCCCTCTCTATTCTTTCCTGCCTGCCACCTCTTTTCCTGCCCCTCCTGTCCCTGCCTACAGTGTGCAACAACCGCCCCCCTTGGTACGTTCCCTCTCTGGTCCTGCTGCCCACATTCCTTCCACAGTCTAGGCCTGCTTCTCTCAATTCCTTCGCCCCTCTTGTCCGTAAGCCTGCAACCCTAGGCCTACAACCTCCTCCTCGTCTGACTTCTTCTATTCTGCCTACTTCTGGTCCTGCTCTCTCTCCAGTCCTTGTCCCCCTATGGCCTGTTCCCCCTCCAGAGTGCATAAAGGACAGGAGGGAAAGAACAGAGAGGGGCAGGAGAGAAAAGATACAGTAGGGGAAAACTAGTAGGCAAGACAGGGAGGAGGACTTGAAGAGGCAGGCCTAGACTGTGCAAAAAGGAAGATGGCAGACCTAGAGAGTATTGGAGGGTGTAGGGGGTGGGTTTTCACCTTAGACAGAAAGAGTGGTTGCAGGACTAGAGGGGGGTAGTCGGTCGGGGTAGTGGACTGGAAAGAGGGTAGGCACAGAGGGTGGAAAAGACTGGAGGTGCAGGACCATATGAGGGACAAGGACCAAGGCCCGTGGATGCATAACCTGGCATCATCTGGTCCTTTCCCTCTATGGTCCTGCCCCCTCCATGCTTTTCACACCCTGGCCTGTCCTCTTTCAGCCCTTCCCCTCTTAGTCCTGCCTGCCCCCCTCTAGTCTTGGCCCCTCTTTGTCCGTCTGTAATGTGCAACACACCGGCCCCCTCTGGTCTGTTCCCTCTCGGTCCTGCTGCCCCACCATTCTTTCCATCCATGCCTGTCTTCTCCTCAAGTCCTCTGCCCTCTGGTCACCTACCTCCTCCCTCTGTCTGGCCCCTCCTGCTGGCTCTACCGGCCTCGTCCTGTCTGCCCCCTCTAGTCTTCCCCTCTCCAGTTCCCTGGTGTCCCCCAGGCCTGCCCTCCTCTCCATGTCTTGACCTGCTTCTGTTACTGCCTACTTCTGTCCTGCCCATCTCCAACTTGTCCCCTATACCTGTTCCCCTCCCATTCCTGCCCCTATTTGTCTGCACCCTTTACTATACCCTGCCTTTCTCCAGTTGTGCCCCCCTTCTGTGCTTCTCTCCCCTCCTGGCTGGCCCCCATCTGCTGGCCCTGCCTCCCCTTGATTTTGTTCCTCTCGCTTTCCTGCCCCCCCTCAGTCTTGCCTTCTCATCGTGGCCTGCCGCCCCCCTGGGGACACTGGTACATACACAGGTCCCGTTGTGCACTGGACCTTGGAGACAACTGGGTACATTCAAGTCTGTGTGGTGTGTGCACTGGATTTAAGGGACACTTGGTACATTCAAGGTCTGTGCGCATGTGCACCCGGACCTTGGGGGCACACTGATACCATTCAGGTCCGTGTGTGGTGTACTCTGGACTTTAGGGGAGCAATGGTCACATACAGGTTCCTGTTGGGGCAGGCCACGAGTAGGCAAAGCTACAAGGGGGGCAGGAAAGGAGAGGGGCCAGAATTAGAGGGAGGCGGACCTTATGGGGGCAGTACGGGTTAGAGAAAGACGGAGGGGGGCAAAAACTGGAGAAAGGCAGGGTAGGAAGGGGTGAGGCAGGCGAATAGGGGCAGGAATGGATTTAGGGAACAGCCATAGGGACCAAGAGTGGGAGGGGTCAGGACCACAGTGGGCAGAAAAGAAGGTGTCAAGACTGGAGAGGAGGGGCGGCCAGGACTGGAGATGGAAAGACCAGAGGGGCAGACCGGACAGGAGGTGAAGAACCCCACAGGGACCTTGTATGTACCCAGTGTCCCCCACAGTCCACTGCAGACACACACGGACCTTGAATGTACCCACTGTCTCCTAAGGTCTGGTGCCACTGTATCTAAGGGCTGGTGACAAACACATGGACCTTGGAATGTACCAGTGTCCCCCAACAGCGGGCACAACAGGACCTTCGAATGTGATCCTCTGTGTCCCCCAAAGGGGGCACGGCAACCGCAGAGGCAAAATGAGGGAAGTGTGAAGAAAGGAGAGGGGGCAGAAACAGAGGATGGCAGGACCAGATGGGGACAGTACAGGAGGAGGAGGAGAGAAGGGAGGAAGGTGTGCAGGGCAGAAATATGGCAGAAAAGGAGGGGCGGAGGGGAATAGGCTTGGGGAAAAGACTGGAGAGAGTCAGGACCAGAAGTGGGCAGAACAGACAAAAGGAGTCAAGACTGGATAGGTAGGCAGGACCAGGGAAGGCCAGGAATGGAGAGGGGAAAAGACCAGAGGGACAAGACAGGACAGGAGGAGGGAGGAAGAACCAAAGAGGGAGCAAGAACACAGGGGTGCAGGCAGGAACAGAGAGGCGGAAGGACTTTTGAGAGACGGCAGAACTAGACGTGGCAAGGATTGTGGGCGGCGCAGGACCAGAGAGGGGGACCAGAACAGGGGGGGGAGAAGTGTTGCACACTGTAGATAGGACAAGAGGGGGGGCAGGCAGGATCACAGTGGAGAGGACTGGAAAAAGGGTAGGCACAGAGGGTGGAAAGACTGGAGGGGGCAGGACCATAGAGGGACAGGACCAGAGTGCCCGTGGTATGCGTAACACGCGGGCATCGTCTGGCCCTTTTTGTTCTGCCCCCAATCTATTCTTTTAACATCTGGTTCCCTCTCTTAGACCTCCCTCTCTATTCCTGGCTGCCACACTCTTTTCCGCCCCTCTTGTCCTGGCTACAGCGTGCAACACCGCCCCTCTGGTACGTTCCCTCTCTGGTCCCAGCTGCCACCATTCGTTGACAGTTAGGGCCACGCTGCCGATAACCGGTCTACCTGCAACCCCTAGGCCTTCCTCCTCTCCAGTCTTGACTCCTTCTGTTCTGCCTACTTGGTCCTGCCCCCCTCTCCAGTCTTGTACCCTATGGCCTGTGTCCCCCTCCAGAGTGTGACTCTATTAAAGGACGGAGGGAAGAACAACAGCAGAGGGGGCAGGACCAGAGGGGTTACACGGCAAGAACCAGAAGGGATAGGACCTGAAAGAAGCGCAGGCCTTAGACTGTGTGGAACAAAAAATGAAGAAGATGCAGCAGGACCAGAGGAGAGATGGGGGGCGAGTGTGGGGGGGGGAGGGGGTGTGGGGGGTTGCATGTTTGTTGAACATCGAGAAGGAAGAGGGGGCAGAGGAAGTTAGAGGGGGTAGGCAGGATCAGGGGTGGGGTAGAGGACTGGAAAAGAGGTAGCGCCAAGCGGTGGAAAAAGACTGGAGTGGAAGGCAGGACCATAGAGCGGGAACAGGACCAGAGTGACGTGGTACGCATAACCACATCTGCCCCACTTTCCACTCTGAGTCCTTTCCACTATGGTCCGCCCCCCCCGCCAATACTTGTTCAAACACTCTGGAGCCTGGACTCTCTCTTCAGCCATTCCCCATTATTATCCTGCCTGCCCACAACCCTAGTCTTGCCCCCTCCTCTTGTCCTGGCTTGCAATGTGCAACAAACGGCCCCCTATTGGTCTGTTCCCGCTATGGTCCTGGTGACCACCATTCTTTCAACAGTCTAGGAGTCTTATCCCAAGTACTCTGCCCACCCTCGGGTCATACCGTGCATCTCTGGTAGTGGCCCCCCCCTCCCACCACCCACCCCCCCCATGTACCCACTGTCTCCTAAGGTCTGGTGCACACACACATGGACCTTGAATGTACCCAGTGTCCCCCAACAGCCGGTGCACACACACGGACCTTGAATGTACCCAGTGTCCCCCAAGGGGGCAGGCCAAGAGAAGGCAAGATTGAGGGGTGAAGAAAGGAGAGGGGCAGAATCAGAGGATGGCAGGACCAGATGGGGACAGTACAGGAGGAGAGAAGGGAAGGAAGGTGTGCAGGGCAGAATATGGGCAGAAATGGAGGGGGAATAGGCTATAGGGGAAAAGACTGGAGAGAGTCAGGACCAGAAGTGGGCAGAACAAAAGGAGTCAAGACTGGATAGGAGGCAGGACCAGGGAAGGCCAGGAATGGAGAGGGGAAAGACCAGAGGGACAGACAGGACAGGAGGAGGGAAGAACCAAAGAGGGAGCAAGAACACAGGGGTGCAGGCAGGAACAGAGAGGCGGAGGACTTGAGAGAAGGCAGACCTAGACTGTGGCAAGGAGGGGGCAGGCAGGATCACAGTGGAGAGGACTGGAAAAAGGGTAGGCACAGAGAGTGGAAAGACTGGAGGGGGCAGGACCATAGAGGGACAGGACCAGAGTGCCTGTGGTATACGTAACACCGCGGCACTCTGGTCCTGGCCCTTTTTGGTTCTGCCCCCTTCTATTCTTTTAACACTCTTGGTCTTCCCTCTCTTCAGACCTTCCCTCTCTATTCCTGCCTGCCCACTTCCTGCCTGCCCACCTCTTTTCCTGCCCCTCTTGTCCTGCCTACAGCGTGCAACACCGCCCCCCTCTGGTACGTTCCCTCTCTGGTCCAGCTGCCCACCATTCCTGCCACAGTCTAGGCCTGCCTTCTCTCATTTCCTTCGCCCCTCTTGTCCTACCTGCAACCCCTAGGCCTTCCTCCTCTCCAGTCTTGACTCCTTCTGTTCTGCCTCCCCTAGGCCTTCCTCCTCTCCAGTCTTGACTCCTTCTGTTCTGCCTACTTCTGGTCCTGCCCCCTCTCCAGTCTTGTCCCCTATGGCCTGTTCCCAGAAAGGCAGGGTAGGAAGGGGTGCAGGGCAGAATAGGGGCAGGAATAGAGGTGAACAGGCCATAGGGGACAAGACAGGAGAGGGGTCAGGACCAGAAGTTAGCAGAAAAGAATGTGTCAAGACTGGAGAGGAGGCAAGCCCAGGGGAGGCCAGGACTGGAGAGGGGAAAGACCAGAGGGGCATACAGGAGAGGAAGGAAGAACCAGAGAGGGAGCAGGACCAGAGGGGTACAGGCAAGACGAGAGGGGCGGAGGATTTGAAAGAAGGCAGGCCTAGACTGTGGCAAAAATGGTAGATGGCAGGACCAGAGAGAGAATGGAGGGGGGAATGGGGTGGGGTTGCACACTGTAGGCAGGACTAGAGGGGGTAGGCAGGATCAGGGGGTAGAGGACTGGAAAGAGGGTAGGCACAGAGGGTGGTAAGACTGGAGGGGGCAGGACCATAGAGGGACAGGACCAGAGTGCCCTTGGTATGCATAACACCGCATCACTCTGGTCCTTTACCTCTATGGTCCTGCCCCCTCCATACTTTTCACACTCTGGGCCTGTCCTCTCTTCAGCCCTTCCCCCTCTAGTCCTGCCTGCCCCCTCTAGTGTTGTCCCCTCTTGTCCTGTCTGCAATGTGCAACACCGCCCCCCTCTGGTCTGTTCCCTCTCTGGTACTGCCGCCCACCATTCTTGCCACAGTCCAGGCCTGCCTTCTCTCAAATCCTCC